>JAGMWU010000116.1:63641-91321 GCA_018697195.1 Certhia americana | reverse complement strand
ATTCCCGTGTCCCAAGGGATATTCCCATGTTCCACAGGGATATTCCCATGTCCCGAGGGATATTCCCGTGTTCCACAGGGATATTCCCGTGTCCCAAGGGATATTCCCGTGTTCCACAGGGATTTTTCTGTGTCCTGCAGGGTGCCTTCATGTCCCGTTGGATGTTCCTGTGGCTGTTCCTTGCACTGATTGTCTCTGCCCATCCCGGCACACAGGGACTCCCCACAGCACCCCACCATGCTTTGGCCTCTGGTTTTGTGTTTTTTCTCTTTTGTTTGGGTCCTTCTCCCTTCTTTCAGATACTTTCCCTTCCTTTTGGGTCCTTTATCCCTGTTTTGAGTCCTTTCCTCTTCTTTTTCATCTTTCCCCCCATTTTGGGTCCTTTCCCCAGTTTTACGCACATTGTTCAGATTTTGGTCCTTTTCCCTTAATTTTGGGTGCCCTCCCCCTGGGTTTGAGGCATTCTTGGGTGTCTTCCCCCCCTCAACCCTATCCCCACTCTTCCCCCCCATGCCCCCCATGCCCCCTGCTCCCCTCAGATATCCCCCACACCACATGGATTCCATGACTGACACTCTGGACACCCCCAAGCCCTGGTCCAGGGTGGCTCTCATGCCCTGGGGCAGGCACTGAGGGTCTCCAGCACCCTGGGGTGCCAGACAGTGCTGGGGGAGACCCCTGGGACCCCATCCCCGGCAGTGGCATCTCCTGGCCAAGCTCCTCCACCCTGACCCCTCCATGCTGCAGCACGGGGCCATGCTGGCCCCCAGCCTCTCCACAGTGGCCCTCGCTCCCCTCCTTGCCTGCACCCAAATGGGGCTGGGGTCTGGAGGATTCAGGCGACTCCTCCACAGCCTCAATCCCCCACTGATCCTCTCTTCACTGTCACCACTGCTGTGGCTTTGGGGACACCTTTCCTGGTGACAGCAATGGGGTCATGGTGGGACCCTGCTGGAGAACTCCTAAAATTCCACCGTGCAGGGCCTGCTGTCCTCTGTCCCCAGTGCTGCAGTTGTCAGGGCCATGGATGGGGTGATCCTGGGGGAACAACTGGCCTGGGAGCCCCTCCTGCTGGCCAAGCTGCTCCAAGGGTCCTTTGGGACCAGCAATGGCAACACCCCCAGCAGCTACCAGCACTGGGATTTTGTGGTGCTGGTGGGGCCAGGCCTGCTGGAGAAGCAGGAGATAAAAGGAGATCTTGGGGGTGCTGTGGGTGCTGTCACCCACCTGGCAGCTCCTGAGGGATGTGAGAATACAGTTTGTCACAGGAGTTCAACAAACGCTACAAGGGGATGGGCAGGGGATGTCACCCCCTAAACGGGGTTGTCACCCCCAAACGGGGCTTGTCACCCCCTAAACAGGAGTTGAGACCCTCAGCGCCTGCCCCAGGGCATGGGAGCCACCCTGGACCAGGACTTGGGGGTGTCCAGAGTGTCAGTCATGGACACAAAGGAGGCTTGTCACCCCCAAACTGGGGATGTCACCCCCTAAACGGGGTTGTCACCACACAAATGGGGGCTGTCACAGCACAAATGGGGTGGGAAGGTGTGGGGAGGGGGACCCCAGGTGGATGGGGTGGGGTTACACTGAGAGATGACGGAAGGGACAGGTGGCTTGGTGTGCTGGGACATCTTCGGGTCCCCTGGGTGGACACCACTATGTCCCCTGGATGGCCACCACTACGCTGCCTGGGTGGACAGCACTGTTGTCCCTTGATGACCGCCACCGTGTCCTCTGTATGGACACACCTCTGTCCCCTGGATGGCCACCACGTCCCCATGGCCAACGCTGTTGTGTCCCTTGGACACTGGCCACCTCATGTCCCAGCAGGACACCCTGAGCAGCCCCAGTAAGTCCCAGAAGGACCTTCCCACACCCAGGCTGAGGGTCCCTCAGGTGTCCCAACGTGTCCCCAAGGACCCATTTCCAGTCTCCAGAGGTTGGACAGAAATTACGCGGTAAATCACAGTTGCTGCTCTCTGGTTTGAATGTTGTTGGCAGCACCTGAGCCCTCACCCACAATGATTTCACACACACACACACATTCCTGCTGAGGGGGAGGGAATGGAGGATGGGGTGGAGTGGAGACACCGTGGCCAGGCTCTGTGGGAATCCTTACAGGGAGGGGAACTCGATGGTACTGATGCCTTAAGTTTGAGCTTTTATATTTTTTAGACTCTGTGCTGTTTTGGTGAGTCATTTTAGGTTTCATATTCAATGCTACTGAGCTCTCTTTACAGAGTAGATAGACAAAACAATTCCTTTACTAGCTTGATACCAAGGACAGCTTTCAGAAGAACAAAACCAACGGTGCAGTGAGAAGAAAAAAAAGCAGGATGGAGCTTCATATCCTGAGCTGTGGTTGGACAATTAACTTCAATATGCTAATGGACCAGAACTTATCAACGTGTGAGACCTCATGACTGGACAATAATTTTGTGACCATTTTGGGTACATCTTGGGTGTGGTCCAGCTGGGCTCTTGTGCTGCCTCAGGTGTGCTGTGCAAGGAAGGGTCACAAAGCCTCTCTTTTCACCTGGCAGTCCCAACAGTGGCCCCTGAGGTTTCTGTGGTTACACTGAGTTCACTTGTCGCTTGTCAAAATGTGAATCCCTGGAGTTAATGTCATCGAGTATCACAGCTAGCCCTTGGCTCCCAGGCAGCCCCATACTGTTGTGTCTAAACAGCATTTTCCATGGTGTCTCACAGTGCTCTCCTGCTTGTGGGGAAAGTTGCTGTGTACCATGGCCCCTTGGTTCTGTGGAGGGTTCTGTGGGCTGTCACCAGTGGAATCCCTTGTTCTGTCCTGGGTGTCACAGTGGAGACCACCGGGTTCTGTGAAGTTCTGCGCTGCCACAATGGCTGTTGCTCTATGTGTTGCATCTTTATTCTTCCAGATTCCGATGTCTTGTGTGAAGTTACTGACGTCAGTTATCCCACATCACACATGTCTCTGAACAATCAATGGTTTTACGATTCCTTTTTAAAAAGGAGACGCTAGAGGAGTTTAGGACCTTATGCGCTGATTTGACCAGGCTGTGGTCTCACAGGAGCCACCTGTAGACACATCAAGGGACAAATGGGTCGTATACCTGTATAAAATCAGAGTCTTTCTAATAAAATTCTCTTTTTCTTCTGCCTTGCTGGAGGGAAAGGTTGTCGTGTGGGTTGGTGGTTCATCATGTCTATTGTTGACACAGGGGCCCATCTTGGTTCTGTGAGGTTCTGTGGTGTCACCACGGCCCCTTGGTTCTTGTGGTGTCACCATGGCCCTTGGTGTTTGGTTCTGTGGTGTCACCTGTCACCTTGGTTACTGTATATGTCACCTGCCCCTTGGTTCTGTTTTGTTTCCTGTGGATTGGTACCAGGCACCCTTGCGTTCTAGTGTAGCTGCACTATGTGCACCCTATGGTCTGTGCTGGTTCTTGTGGTTCACCATGGCCCGCTCAGGTTCTAGTGTGGTTTCTGTGGTGTCAGAACCAGTCTTTGGTTCTGGAGGTTGTGTCAGGTCACACAATGGAGTCCCCTGGCGTTTCTCGTATGGATGTGCATCCATGTCCCCGTGTTTCCATGAGGGTTCTGTATGTGTCACAGATGTCCCTGTGATCCATGAGTGTCCCACAGTGCATCGCGGGTCCCCACTGCCGCCCCACAGAGTCCCGAGTGCCCGTGAGGCTTTCCCCAATAATGTGAAATGGCAGTCCCCTTGGTTCTGCTGGATGTGGCCCCACTGTGTCACAGTGATCCCGCTGCACTGTGTCATTCAGGTCACCCTGCTGTGTCGGCAGTGTCCCGGCAGTGGTCACAGCAGTGTCCCCCTGCTAGTGTCAACATATGCGTATCTCCCTAGCAAGGTCCACAGTTATGTCCCGTCCCCCTTGTCAGTGTCCACAGATCGCATTTCCCCATCCATGGTCCCCTTGCAGTTTCACAGTGTCCCTGTCAGTTGTCACAGTCTCTCCTGCTGTGTTCAGCAAATGTGACCCCGCAGTCCACAGTGAGTTCCCTACAGTGTCACGGTGTCCCCCTTTTGCTCCCCAAGTCCTCCACCGTGTCAGGTCCCTCTGCTGTGTAACAATGGTCCCCGGCAGGGTCACACAGTGTCCCCGCAGTGTCCACAATGGCTCCCCCTGCAGTGGTCAAGTGTACCCGCTAGCACAGTGTCACTAGTGTCCCCTGCAGGTGTCACAATGGTCCCCTGCAGTGTTCACCGTGTCCCCTGCAGTGTCACAGTGTCCCCTGCAGTGTACAATGAGGTCCCCTGCATGTGATCACAGGATCCCCTGCAGTGTTCACACGTGTCGATCCTGGAGTGCTCCACATGGTCCTACCCGAAGGTCCAACGGTCCCTGACAGTGTTCACACTGGTCCCCTGCAGTTCACAGTGTACCCCGGCAGTGTCTACAGTGTCCCGCAACCCCCCCCCCTCCCCCAACAGCAGTGTCACCAGTATACCATTTTTCCCATAAGGCCCTGCCAGTGTCACAGCTGTGTCCCCCTGCACACACGTCAGTGTCCCCTGCAGTGTCTCACAGGATCATTTTTCCCGTCAGCCCCTGCAGGTCACAGTGGTCCTCTCTGGGTCCTATCAGTGTTCCAGCAGTGCACTGTGTTCCCTGCAGTGGACCCTCACAGGTCCCTGCAGGGCTTCCCCAGCACCATTTCCATCAGCCACTGCAGTGCGTCCCTGTGTCCCTTTCTCCCCAGTCCCCACAGTGACACACGTGTTGTCCCCTTTGGTCCATTGGACGGGTGGTTTGGAGCTGTCCTTTACTCAGCAGCGTGGGGACTACGTTCGCAGACCAGACCCAGGCTCACTACAGCGAACTCCCGTCAGATTCTGCAGGGAGCGCACGAGTGATTCCCCTTGTGTGAGGGAACTCTTTTTGGCTTTAGGATGAGTTTTGTTGATTTTAGGGTTAGGATTAAAAGCGTGAGAGACACAGATTTTTTGTGTTGGACACTTGAGTTGTTATATTGTTTTATTACATTACAGCTTTCATTGAGCTCAACCTGCAGAGATGAGGTGCCATGAGGGGCTAGCAGGGGCCCAAAGGGTAGTCAGAACCCTGGACACAGAGGATTTTCTAGGTTTTTCTGTGCTAAGCACTGCTACGGACTGATCCTTCAGGGATATCTTGCCTTACCTGATTATGTGGCCACATGAGAGAGCTTCAAGAAGTGAGTGACAGCACTGAAATATGAGGGTGTGTTAACTAGACATGTGTTTATCACAAGGTGTGAAGCAATTTAAAATTGTAAAATTTTGGAATTATTGTAATATACAACATGTAACAAAGGCTTAGAAGGTATAAGGATAACTTTCTGCTTCATTCTTCTTACTGCATTTCTCTTCATTCTGCTTTATGCTATTCTCTATCTTGCTTCCTCCTCTTCTGTCTGCTTCTCTTCTTGCTTCTTCTTCCTCTTCTTCGTCTTCCTCTATCACTACTTCTTACTTCTTGCTTTCACGTCACTTACTTCTTCTTCTTCTTCACCACGTGGACCAGAGTGCTTCTACAGTGGACTGAGTTAAGAGAGCAAAAAACCTGGAGACACAGAGCTGATCTTCAAAGGTGCTTTAAAGCCTAAATATAATCAATTGTGAGATGACGAACTAATTTATTTTCCACAATTTAAACCAACCGACCAGTCCACTCCTGTCCGCGCACTGTGGAATTTTTTTAACCACAATCAAACAAAATCCCCCAAAACTCAGTTTAAGAAGTGGGGCGAGGAAGGAGGCAGGGGGAGGAGAAGAAGGAGAAGAGAGGAGAAGGAGAAGGAGAAGGAGGAAGGGAGAAGGAGAAGGAGAAGGAGAAAGGAGAGGAAAGAAGGATGAGAGGAGAGAAGGATGAGAGGATAGGAATGAGAAGGAGGAAGGAGTGAAGGAGAAGGAGAAGGAGAAGGGAGGAGAAGAGGAGAAGGATGAGGAGAAGGAGGAATGTGAGAAGTGAAGAAGGAAGAAGTGGGGAGGAGAAGGAGAAGGAGATAGGAGAGGAGAAGGAGAAGGAGCAAGGAGAAGAAGAAGGAGAAGGAGAAGGAGAAGGAGTAAGGAAAGGAAGAAGGAGAAGGAGAAAATTGCACCCTAACCCCTCCATCTTGGTGGTACATCATATTATTTTAACCCACCACGTACCAATTCTAAACTTTCATCTACCTGTGATATCACGACACTACAACTTCTCACAATCACAAGTCTCAGTGCTGAGATCAATCACAGTCTTTGTGGGGAAGCACTTTCCAAGCCTGCGAGCTTCACATGCAGTGAATTTTGACGGATCATTCACGGCGTCGTCAGCTCAAAAAAGCCGGACAATGACTCTGTGTCTGGGTTCCAACCACCAGTGCACTGGCATCCTTCTCCAGGGCACACAGCCCCACCTCCAGGTCCATCCTGGAGGCCCAGCAGCCTCCCACCTCCCCCAGCAGCATCCACTGCTGCCCTGCGCTGCCGGGGCTGCTGCTGCTGCTAGAGCGCCTGAGGCCAAGGGCTGGCTCTGGGATCTCCTGAGGAGGTTTTGCCCCGTTCTCTCCTGGCTCCCAGCAGGAACTCTCAGACCAGAAGCAGTTTGGTGACCCCTGCCATTCCCGTTTCTCTCGGGTTTCTGTGTGGTTTTGTTCTTCCCAAGAATGCAAAAGTCTTTTTATCCAGCACCGAGATCCAAGAAAAGACCGAGAGCCATCTCCTCAGCTTTTTCAAGGTTGTTTATTTTCTCTTATCTATGCAATTTCTTCTCTGACATACAGAGATTTGTTCAGCAGGTCAGCTCACAGGGCATAACACCACTCCAAAGGTGACGACCATCTTTATACTAAAAATTACGAATATCTTGTTTACAAAAGATTCCCAATACTTCCTTTCATGTTAAAAAGTCAGGCTCTACTCTAAACCAACCAAAGATTCCAACCCCACAGCAGAAAATGGAAAAGGAGAAGAAGAAAGAAGAAACCCCAAAGCCACGTGGAGACTCCATTTTGTGTTTTTCTGCTTTTCAACCTAAAAACTCTATAAATCTATTTTTCACCCTGTGACTAACTAACTATCACCCTACTTAAATTCTCATGGTTTGTAAATCCTCACACTGAGGTGGTAATTTCTCCCAAGGGCTAAAATCAAAGGCACAGGAGTTTTTGACTCCTTTCCAAGGTTTCCCAGCCCCCTGTCCTGGTCTGGAATCACCCAGGACAGTCAGAGGAGTGTTCTGGACTCCAACACTTTCTTGTCTCAAGGACAGCTCTGGCCTCAAGCGCTGAAATCCCACAACAGCTCGCAAGAGCCTCGTTGTGCCAGTGAAAAATCAAATCCAATGTTTTGCTGAGAAAACTCTTTATTGCAAACTAATGTCTGGCAGTTGCTGGGGAGCAGGCCAGCTCCTGGCTGGTCCCTGCACAGCTGTCCACATCATCCTGCTGGTGCTGTCTGTCCCGGGCCAGCTGTGGCTGCAGCAGGCTCACCTGGAAGGGGCACAAGGCTCAGAGCAGCCCGTGCTGCAGGAGCAGCCCCACGGTACTGACTGTCAGGGCACACACAGCCCCCAGCCCCAGCCCTGGCAAACGCTTTGTCCTTGGAGAAGGGCAAGGAGGAGGCTCCCAGACTGCCCCTGAAGAGAGCTCAGGGCACTGACCCCTTTGGCTGTGCCTCAGCAGGAGGGCTGCTGCTTACCCAAGGCTCTGAAGAAGTCTTCTAGTTGAGCTTCTTGGAAACCCCAGGCACAGGGAGCAAACTCTCCCTCTCCTGACACCTGCAACGTCCCTTCTGGCTCCTCCGCTGAGGCTCCACCTGCACACAGCGGGGCAGAAAGGGTCACGGGGAGCAAAAGCACCTCTGGATGTCAGGGCAAGGAGATGTCTCTTCAGAGAGCCTCAATTGTGCCAGAGAACATTTTGGGGTGTGCAGCACTCGCTGTGGGCTCTGGGAGAGAGTCAAGGGTGTGTGTGGGGACACTGGGGCCAGGAGGGGGGCACCGGAGTGAAGGTGCATTTGTGAGGGCCACGGGGTGCCTGGAGAGACAGAAAATGACAGCCAGAGAAATGAGGGATTGGTCTTTACAAACAGGCTGTGGGGCTGCTGGGAGATAAAACTGGCACTGAGAGATAAAGGAGACATTGGGAAGGATTCCACTGACTGATGAATGGAAAAGAAGATAATTGCCTTGACAAAGAAACCGTAGGTTTGTGGATAAATGAACTTGGATATTGAAAGATGAAAGAAACAATGGGGAAAACCCATAAATCCCATAAGAATTAAAAAGTAAAAGGGAGGGTTGTACATTAGAGGGGAATCTTAGGGAAGTCTGTAATTCTCAAGGGACTCAGCCAGTGGGGAAAAAGAGATGGAAATGTGGCTGGAAAATTGGGATAAAAAGGAGGGAAATTGGGATGAAAAGAGGCTGCATCCTCCAAAAATTCGAGAGACCCCAGGGGAATGTCCCATGGCCTCTTCCTTTATTCAAATAAAGTAAAAAAGAAGTCCTCTGTCTCCTTTTTAAACATAAAGCTCTGGTGATTTTGGATTAATTTTCCTGCCAACAGTGTGCCCGCAGTGGGGACAGGGAGAGGGAAGGAAAGAAGCAGAGGGCCCCAACGTGCTGCCTGGGGAAGAGTGTCGTGTTCAGAGGAGCCAGAGGCTCTGCAGAGGCACCAAAGCCCATTTTTACCTGCCCAAGATTCCTGCTGGGCTCAGCGCTGAGTTCCCTGCTCTCTGATGGAGGAAGGGGGCTCCTCTTCTCTTCTGATGCTGTGACCATATCCAGCACACATTCCGAGCCTTTCCTCGAGTTCCGTGACAGACATTTCCCTTCTGCTCCAGCAGCCTGCTGTGGATTCAGAGCGGGCACGATCCCATATTTTTAAAGCAGCAGGAAAGCTGTCCCTCAGAACTCTCCATCCCTACAAGCACCCCCAAGCAGCAGCAGTGCAGCTGCTGCTCAGCCCTGGGCACAAAGCCCTGCTCAGTTCAGCCCATCCCTCGGGCCAGCTGCCCCGTCCCTTTCCGTGCCAACCCCAAACCCCCACAGGCTGCCTCCCCTTGCCCGGGCACAGCAGAAGCAGCTCCCCATGGCCAGCCTTTGGGCTGGAGCTGCTTGGAACAGCCAGCTCCAGAGTGGGGTCAGGCGCTGTGGCTGTGCCAGGAAACCTTCCTGCAGGCTGTGGTGCTGGGCTGGAGCCAGACAGCCGGACAAGGCTGCCTGCTGCAGCCCTGAGTGCTCTGCCCGAGCAGGCCATGGGCTGACAGGGAGGGAGATTCCCCCCTCCTGCTGGGAAACAGCCCGGGAATCCTTCAGGGGCTTCTGAGCAGACTGAAGATCAACCCCAGTGCCTACCCGCAGAGCCTGCTCCGTGTCTCTGCTGGGTGCTCTTCTATGCAGGGTGTATAATTTTCTTCTTAGAGTCCCTTTGGACATTTCACTCTTGGAAAGGGCAGCACTCAGGGCCTGAGCCTTCTTTCTCCACTTGAGTTCTTCATTTTCTCTCTGCTTCAAAGCCGCAGTCACACGGTCCAACTCTTCTCTCATGGCTTCCCTCTCAGCTTCCCTTCTCTTTTCGTGTTGTTGTTTCCTTTGCAAGGAAGTTCTGTGCATTAAATTCTTCTTTTTCAGCATTCGCATCTGCTCCTGGTACAATTTGATTTCTCTCTCCCTCTCTGACAACTCTTCAGACACGTGAGAGAGATGCCCCAGCAAAGCTTTGGCCTCTGCTGCCTCTTTCTGGAGCATCTCCATTTTCTTTTCCTGTGTTTTGAGTTTTTCCTTATTCATTTGAAAGATGGACATTACAGTCTGGAGTTTTTCTTGAAGGGAACGATTCTTTTCTATGGCTGTGTTTGCTCGGCTTTCAGAGGCTGTGACTGATTCTTCCAGGAGTTTGATCTGATACTCCAGTTTTTCTTTATTTGCCTGCAGACTGTCCCGGTCATGCTACAAAACAGGGAGCAAAAGAGTCAGTGATTCCATCTCTGTTTGCTTTTGGTGCCAGATCTGAACTCCTGCTGCAGGGTCAGGCACGGGCTGCCCCTCTCTCCCTGTCTCTCGGGGTGCTGCAGATCTTTCCTGGGTCCCCCTTGTTGCTGCACCTTTCCCAGCTCCCGCAGCCTGTCCAGGTTCCTTTCTGCCCTTGCCTGTCCTCCTGGAGCCCTGCTCAGGTGTCCCTTTGTGGAGGAATAGAGCTCCAAGTGTGGGTTCTGAGAACTACAGCTCCAAGGGCAGAAAGCTGCAGCAGGGAGGGAAATCAGCAGCCCCAGACCTGACTGCCTTTGCCATGACTGGGACACCTTTCCCTCCTTATTCAGAAGAATGCAGTTAGGAAAGTCAAACTGGAGAAAGGTGCTCCTTAGATCCAGCAAGAGAAGGCCCCAAAGCAGCAAAGAAATGGCCCTTCATGGCATCTGCCACTCTCACCAGCACATCCTCTCTTTCCTTCTCTATGTTCTCCAGTTTCTTCTGCAGTGATGCCACCTTCTGATGGAGAGTCACAGCCTCTTCCCTTCTTGCAGTGGCCTCTCTCTTCAGGGAGGTTTCTAGAGAGTTCTTGCTTTCTGCCCTCCACACCACTGCACCAGGGAAGGGGATGGAGAAAGGGAAAAGCAAAGCAAAGGCAAACTGGTGTGCATCCTGCATCTCTGCCTGGCTGTGTTTGCCAGGCCCTGAGCCCACAAGGGCTTCCAAAGCTGACAGAAATGAGGGAAACTTCTGGGCAGAGGAAAAAAACCCATCAAAATGAAAAGGGTAAGGTTCAGAGGAACATGACAGCGTGTTTGCTTCCAGGTTTATGCAGAGCAGGCAGTCCAAGAGAGGGAAAGGAGCTGGGAGGCCTGTGCAGCTGTGCCACAGAGAGGCCAAGAGCCTGGAGGCTCTGGGATTGCCTGGAGTTTGGAGGAATCAAGCTGAGGTGTCCAGCTACAGTCCCCTGGCAGAGACACGGCACCTGAAAGGCAGCACCTGTGCACGTGAGCACTCACAGCTCAGCCAGGTGTGCCAGCAGCCAGGGAACCTGATCCATAAAAAGCTTTCCCTGGCACTGCTATGGATAAGTCTCCTGCTGGTAGTTTTTCTTCTCTCCCGTCCCTAGGCACTGCAGTTTTGCTCTGTGTGCCATCAGAGATCCCTGCTGGCCAGGCAGGATGGGGCAGTGGATGGGAGAGGAGGAGCTGTACCTTCCTGGCTTTCAGCCAGCTGTTTTTGCAGCTCCTGACTGCAGGCACTGAAATAGTCCCTCTGTGCCTGCGTCGTGCTCAGCTGCAGCTTCAAAGCCTGAATCTTCTTCCTCGCCTCATTCTGGAAGAGATCAGAGCAGCAGAATCACCCCACAGGGCCACTGCTGGCAGGAGACAGAGGGCTACCAACACCAAGGCAGAAATAGGCCAGGTGGGAGAGGGCAGCTGGACAGAACTGGTGGGTGTGATTGTGATCCTCCTTCCTCACCCCAGCTGTCAGCCAAGCCCCCTGCAAGGACAGCCACCCAGCCTGGCACTGGCACTCTGCTTGCCCAGCAGCCCAGCACAGGACAGGATTTCTGGGTGCACTGGGCACACCTTACCAGATCTGTCTGGGAATGCTGCATGTCTTGCAGGGCTGTTGCCACTCTGTCCACCATGAGCTCTGTGGGCACGTCCCTGGCCTGAGAAGCAGTCAGGCTCACGACCTGACTCTTTTCTGGAAAGAGAAGACACCGTGGTTCGAGATTGAATCGCAGGGTGCCCAACAAACAAGGCCTCTTTCCAGCCAGAGGGTGACAGTGCCTTTGTCCCTGTCCTGGAGCTCCCCTGGCAGCAGGAGCCGTGTCACAGGCTGACATTGATTTGATGGCCACTGATGCCAGCTCTGCGCCAAGGACGACTGCACAGGCCCTGTGGCTTGTCAGGACTGGGGCCCTTTTCCCTTCTGGTGCTGATCACCTGTCCCCGTAACCCCAGGGGCTTGTGAGCACAGGCATGTCAAAGCTGCCAGGACTTGCCGAGGCTGGAGCCATCCTGAGCTGAGAGGCTGAGCCTGTCCTGCCAGGATGAGCCTGAGGCACTGGTCCCTGCAGCTGCTGTGCCCCACAGGCTCTGCACACGTGCTAACCCAGCCTGCCACGCTTGCCTGAGCTCCTGGTGACGCCGTCGCTGCTGCTGTCCGTGGTCATGCGCTGGACAGCCAGGAGCAGTTTGTCCTGCTGGGCCTGAGCCTCGCAGTGGGCACCGCTGGCGTGTTGGCACCGTGTGGCCAAGGCCTCTGCTCTGTCCTCTGAGCTCCGGAGCCGCAGGCGCAGCTCAGAGACCTCAGCCTGCAGCGCCTGCACCGAGTCACTCAGGCACCGCTGGCCTGCTCGGGACTGCTGCAGCTCCTGCAGCAGCTGCTCCTCCCGAGCTGCCTGGGCAGCATCCTTCTCCTGCACTGCTTCCTGCAGGGAGCGGATCTGGAACAGGGATGCACACAGCCTCAGGGGCAGGGCTGCTGCTGAGGCAGCAGAGCGGCCAGGAGGGCGAGGAACGAGGGAGAAATGGCTTCAAGCAAAAAACGCCGCGGGACACGGCAGGGGCAAAGCCAAGGGTTGCAATTGAGTGGGGACAGAGTCAAAGCAAAGGAAGGGAGGCAATGGGCATCCTTGGTGGGGCAGCTGTGAACACCGGCTGGACTGGCTGTGCTGGGAGAGCCCTCCCAACCTGCCAGAGCCTCACCTGTGCCCCCACATTGCCCAGTGCCCAGCCCAGGCACAAACCACACCTGGGACAGCACCGACAACAGAGGCATGGAGGAGCTCCAAAGGAGTCTGCTCCTGCTTCTGGTCTGAGAGTTCCTGCTGGGAGCCAGGAGAGAACGGGGCAAAACCTCCTCAGGAGACCCCAGAGCCAGCCTTGGCCTCAGGGCACAGCAGCAGCAGCAGCCCCGGGCAGAGCAGGGCAGCAGTGGATGCTGCTGGGGGAGGGAGGGAGGCAGCTGGGCCCTCCAGGATGGAGCTGGAGGTGGGGCTGTGTGCCCCTGGAGAAGAGGATGCCAGTGCACAGCTTACCTTGGTGTTGAGCTCCTGCAGTTCTCCTACACGGTCTGAGAGGAGCTGCTCACCCCGGTGAAGAACAGAATGAAGATGTTCCATCCAGTTCAGGTTGTTTTCTTCCAGGCTTCTGTGGCTCAGCTTCTCTTCTGGAGTTGGAGTTGGCCTGCAGAGGAAGGCAAAGATGGCCACGAGAGACATTTGTGTCCCTTGGGTTCCTCAGAGGCAATGAGGCTTAGATCAGAAATGAGGGGTTTTAGATTGTTCAGCCAAGCAAAGGAATCAGGGTGCCAGGCTGATCCAGCTCCCAAAAGGCTCCAGGTACTGGACCCAAGGTGGAGCTGGTGGATGTATCCAGCTCCTCACACTGCAGCTGGGGCAGGGCTTAGACACAAACCTAACAGCAGAACAGCCCTTGGAGGGAAAGAGCTGCTCCAAAAGCCCTTGTCTTCAGGAAAACTGGAACTGAAGGCTCAAAAGAAATGGAGCACCACATCCAGAGAATGAAACACCTCTGCACGGACAGTTCAGAACTCTTAGGAAATGCTGGCACTTAGGAAATGCCACTTAGGAAATGCTGGCAGATGCCAAGATGAGAAAGAGGGAATCCATTCATCCCAGTGCAGGGTCCCACAGGCTCTGCTTTACCTGGCTTTTTCCTTGTCTAGGGCCTCACTCCCATCTTGCTGAGCTCTGAGGACAGTCAGTTCTTGGCACTCTTGGGAGGCTGCCAGCCAAGATGTCAGCTGTGCCACCTCGAGTCAAAGAGAACAAAGCAGTCAGAGGCTGCAGCCTGTCCCTGTCAGCCACAGCAGGCACTGTGAGGAAAGGCAAAGGACAACTTTCCCTTTGTCCCTGCCCTGAAAGGCTTCACAATGGATATGGACAGCTCCTTTCCAACTCTCATTGGGTTGTGGAAAAGCAGCTCAAAAGCAAGGCTGGCAGGAAGAGGCCAGCAGAAACCCATGCTGATGGTTGGTGGTCAAGAGCCCAGAGGACACCCAACGGCAGGGCAGCAGCTGATTCAGCAGAGCCCAAGTGTCCTTCAAGCACTGTCGCTGGAAGCCCACACAGCAGAGGGCACTCCCAGGATCCCCCCGTGAGCTCTTCTCTGGCCACGGAGAGGTCAGAAGGGCACAGAGCACCTGCAGGGTGACTGGCCTGCCCTGTCTGTCACACTCCCCTGCTTTTGCCGACCTCCCTATTCTCAAGGAGAGTTTCCTTCCGCCTCTTTTTGATGCCTGCTAGAGTTCTTGCTTTGTGCCGCTTCATTGCCTGTGTTCATCCCCTGAGCTTCCGCAACTCACTTCAGCTTATATGTTCATACACACATATCTGGCAACGAAATGCCGAGCAGGTCCTGGGACTGCCCTCATGCTCAGCTTTTTTTCACTTTTCTCTTTCAAAATCCAAAAGCGCGCTTCTAACATCTCTGCTTTTTATTGCAACCTCCTGTCTGGGGCTGATCTCTGAGATCCCCAGGCTCTGTGCTAACCCATTACCTGGAGCACCACCTGCCAATCCTTCCAAAAAGCCCAGAGCATAGCCCTTTAGTCACTGACACAATCTGCACTCTGTTCCCTGCCACCAGGCTTTCCTGCCCTTCTCTTGCGCCTCTCTCACGTCCTCGCTTGATCTCCTGGAGTTTTCTGGCAGGCATTTTTAGTTCTTTCCGAATTTGACCAGTGTGTCAAGACAACATAACAGGCAGGGAAAGATGACTCATAAGGAGCAGGGAAAGTGGCTGCAGAGAGCTGGGAAAAGCAGCAAGCAGAGATAGCTCCCCTGAAGGCACAGGGTGTGCTGAGAGGGTGGGCATCAAGGGGACAAGAGCAGCAGAAGACAGAGCTGGAGGGACCAGCAAGGCAGTGCAGGACCACGAGAGTGCCAGGGTGAGACAGAAAAGGCCTCCAGTGGCTGAGGGAGTGCAAAGGTGTCGAGCTGAGCCTGTGGGCAGTGGGGAGGACAAGCAGAAGTTCTCACCTGAGTTGCCCTTTGTCTCCTTGTCAGTGCTTCCCAAACCAATCCCAAGGAATGCTGTGCATCAGTGGGTGTCGGGGTCTTGGGGATGTTCCCAGAGCCTGCCTGCTGGGAAGGGCCAGAGCAGCGACAGGAACAGACCCTGCTGTCCTTGCTGTCTAAGGGCACCTGAAAGCCCACAGCCAGCTGTTAGTCAGGAATTCTCTTCCTATCCCAATATTTTGGATATTGGAATATCCAGTATCCGGGATATTCCTATATCCCCGGGACATCTCTTCTGATCCCAACAAGAATGGGTGTCCATTCATGGAGAACCAGTTCCAAAATCCAGCTAAGTGTACCAAATCCTGATCCAGCTCTCTGCAGCTCCCTGAAAGGTGGTTTAGTCAGGTGGGGTTGGACTCTTTCTCCAGGCAGCACTGACAGAACCAGAGGACACAGTCTCAGGCTGTGCCAAGGGAAATATAGTCTGGATATGAAGAAAAGGTTTTTCATGGAAAGAATAATAAAGTACTGGAACGTTCTGTCTGGGGAGGTGGTGGAGTCACCATCCCTGGATGTGTTTATAAAGAGCCTGGATGTGGCACTGGGTGCCAGGGTCTGGGTGAGGGGTTGGGGCAAGGGTTGGACTCGATGATCTTGGAGGTCTCTTCCAGCCTGGTCAGTCTGTGATTCTGTGATTGTGTGAAACCTGCTCCTACAATGAGCATGGTTTGTGCTCAGTGCATTTATCCCTGGGGTTACAGTGACATTAAACAGGGCCCTCTGAGGTCAGGTTCCTGCCAACATTCTGCAGAGTCCCTGTCACAAAACTTGTGGAGCCTAGAGAAGAGAGAAGCCTCCTTTGGGGGAAAACAGGGCACAGAGACAGGACCCCCCCTTTCCGAGCAGCCAGGAGCCCCATGGCAGAGCAGCTCCTCCCTTCCAGGCTGCCTGCACTTGCCTTCCCTCCATCCCATTGCAAAAGGGTCCCGAGTTGGCTCAGCACAGTTGTATTCACCTCAGGAGCTCCTGGGGACACTCGCTGGCGAGAAAGGATTTGGGACTGCTGGCTCATCCTGAGCCCTCGAGCCTCCTGGAGGAGCAGAGGGAAGAGCACACTCAGGCTGCATGGCTGACCCTGAGGGTGTCACCCTTGCAAGCCAGGAGCCCCCCCACTCCCTCCCAGGCTTGTCCCCAGAGCCAGCACCAAGGCTGGGGCCAGCTCTGGAACAGGCAACTCTGAATGCCTTGTAATTCCCCAAGGGAACCTTTCCCTGTGGGACAGCCCAGGCTCACACAGCCCCACTGGGCTCGGCACGGGGAGAGCAGCAGCTTTCTCACCCGCTGGGCCTCCCTCTGCCTCTTGGCACAGGCACAGAGAGCCATGGCCAACGCCAATAGCCAGGGGATGTTGGCAGCAGCAGGGTTCAAAGTCAGTGTCCAAGGGCCCTTGGCCTGTGCAGGGCCCCAGCCCCGATGTCCAGAAGCCCTTGGCCTTTGCAGGGTCAATAACTCAATATCAAAGTGCCTCTGGCCTTTGCAGGGTGCCAGCCCCAAACATTCCATGGGCTGTTGGCAGTTGCTAGGGTGCAAACCCCAACGTTCCGGGGGCTGTGGGACAGCCCTCCCCCTGGCTCTGCCCCAGCTCCCTGCTGGCCCTGGCACTGGCTCTGTCACCCCTGTGTCCCCACAGCCCTGCTGGGCAGCTGGGCAGGGCCAGGGCTCTGACAGGAGCCCCGAGCTGCAGCTCCAGGCAGCACCAGTTGGAGGGATCAGCAGTGCCAAGGCAGCAGGGTTTGACCCACGAGCTTTTTACGGATGCACTCAGCTCCTGGCTCACAGAATTCTGTCTGCCCTGACCGAGGGGAGATGTAAGGAAAAGCCTAAAAAGGTTCTTATGGGTCAAAAACATTCATGGAAAGGAGAACTTTGGGTTTAGAACATCCCCATGAGGAGGAAAAGTGGTGTTTCAGGATCTGTTGAAATGTCCACGGTGCAAAGAGCTGTAGTGTTTAAGGCTCATAAAACAGATTGAGAATCCTGAGAAATCCAAGAGTGGATTCTTTTTTCCCTGCTCTCTGTTTGGTAATATATCAATAGATCTTCTAGGCAGCTGAAAACTCTTGCTGACTACACGTTTTGGTTCAGGGCAAATTTAGGGAGGAAATTTCTGAAGGTTCCTTTCAGAAAGCAAATTCAAGCAGACCTGACTCCACCTGGTTTGGGAGACAAAAATTTTCTTTGAGAAAAGTGGTAAAAACTGTTTATTTAATAAGCAAAGTACTCACAAACATGGAGAAATGAATAATATTAAACAAGGGAACCTTTTGTTGTTCTGAAGAGATGGCAAATTCAGAGAGAGAGTCCTTTTTGGGGTGATGTAGGTTGGTTTGCTTAGTCTCTTATCAATCTTCCTTGGCTGCAGGAGTGGGTGTCTGGGAGTCACTAAACTACTAAATCCACTAAAACTTTCCTCCCCCCATTTCCTGCAAGGTGCCTTTCCTTGTCAGAAAAATTAATCCACAAACACCAGAGGTTTATGTCCAAAAAAGAGACAGAGGAGTTTTTTTGCTTTGTTTGAATAAATAAATAAAAGGAGAGGCCATGGGGCATTCCCCTGGGTTCTCTCAAAGTTTTGGAGGACACAGCCCCCTTTTCATCCCAATTTCCCTCCTTTTCATCCCAATTTCCCTCCTTTTTATCCCAATTTCCCAGCCACATTTCCCTGCAAGGTCACAGTGGGGTCTCCCCTTGACCCTTTCTGCTCAAGGCTGAACCACCCCGACTCTCCCAGCCCGTCTCTGTCAGAGTTTCTCCAACCCTTGGAACATCTCAGCCTCCTCTGGAGCTGCTCCATGAAATCTGAGTCTCTCCCGTGCTGAGCACTGGGTTGTTGTCAGAGTCCAGAACACTCCTCTGACTGTCCTGAGTGATTCCAGACCCGAGCAGGGGGCTGGGAAGCCTTGGCAAGGAGTCAAAAACTCCTGTGCCTTTGATTTCAGCCCCTGGGAGAAATTACCACCACTGTGTGAAGAATTACAGACCATGAGAGTTTAAGTAGGGTGATAATTAGCTCTGCACAGGGTGAAAAGTGGATTTATGTGGTATTTAGATTGATAAGCAAAAAACACAAAATGGAGTCTCCACGTGGCTTTGAGGTTACTTCCTTCTTCTTCTCCTTCACCATTTTCCTCTGTGTCGTGGGCATCTTTGGTTGGCTTAGAGTAGAGCCTGACCTTCTAACACGGGAGACAGGGATTGGGGATCTTCTGTAAGCATAGTGCACATCATTTTTAGTATAAAGATGTTCGTCACCTTTGGGGCTGGTCATTCCCTGTGAGCTGACCTGCTGAACTGATCTCTGTGGGTCAGAGAAGAAATTGTACATATAAGGGAAAAATAAACAGCCTTGGAAAAGCAGAGGAGACAGCTCTTGGTCTTTTCCTTCAATCTCAGGGCTGGGCAAAAGACTTTTAGACTCTTGGGAAGAACAACACCACATAAAAACGCGAGAGGTTGTAAATTTTTTTATGCAGAAGCACCGATCAGTCAAAGAGGGGAAATGCCTCACTGCTGAAATGCTGGTGGCAGCTGTAGGGACAGCTCAGACACAGCCCCGAGGGAGGCAGGGACATTCCTGCAGGGTCCCTGGAGCTGCAGGGCCACTCTGGGACCCTCTGTTATCCCCAGGCTGTTGGCGTGTGGTCAGTGGCTCTCAAATGCCACCTCACTGACTGGCCCTGAGCTCCAAGGCAGCCTGCAGCTCTCCCTGGCCATTGTTCTGCAATCAGGATCCTGCAGGCTCTTCCTCAATTCCATTCCAAGACCACGTCAGCAATGATGTCACTGCACCTGTCCATCTGGTCATGAATCCCCCGTGGGGACATTCTGGTCTCTCATCCCTGGGGAAAATCATTTCTACAGGAAAATCTTCCTGGACCCTGCAGCTCCTTGGGCAAGTTCCAGAGCAAACAGCCCAGGCCATCAGCAGAAATGCTTTCCCAGCTGGGCCACAACACATCTCTGATGGATCTGCAGGGTGCCCCTGGGGACAGAGAGGTGCAGAACTGTCAGAGTCTGGAATTATGAGGAATATCTCTTTGCATGTTTAAGAGATTTTAAGATCTCTGACAAACAGTGTTTTCAACCTTTGTTCATGGAAAAAGGGTTTTTAAGCTCTGGAATGAAGCAGAGTTTTTAACAGTGTGTATTATACAGTAAAATACTGTGTAGTTTTATCACAGGGTGAGAATTTTAGATATATGGAGTTTTTAGGGTGGCAGAGAAGATGGAGGAAGCACATGGCTTTTGGGTTTCTTCTTCTTCCTCATCTGCCTCCACCTTCTGCAGTGAGGTGGCACATTAGAGTTGGTTTAGAATAGAGTTTAACCTTCTAACATAGATAATAATTATTGGAGAAGAATTATAAATACTGATTATGTAGAATGTAATATAAATATCCACGCCACCCTGAGGGTGGGAACATTTGAACATTTGACATTAAGCTTTTTGCACTTTGTAGTTAGGCATTGGGCATTTGTGCATTTTGTAGCTAGCTTTGGTATTTGTAATGATAAGAAATAATAAACTATGAAGAAAGAGAAAACAACAAGAAAAGCCTTGCGGACCTTTCCTTCAGGATCTCTGGATGGTGAAAACAAAACTTTACATTTTCGGACACAAAAGAAAACCAGCCGGCTGGCAGAGAAAAGCAAAAAAAAAACCAACTTTTTTTAAAAAATCCAAGACAGAACCCTTCACTGATGCCCCAGAATGTCAAACAAAAATTGGAGCCATGGAATTGAAGTCATAGTTCTCTCAGGAACCACTTCGCAGCGGATTTTCACTTCTTGGATGTCCCCAAATGCTGAGTGTCTTCCTGGTACCTGATAACCAGGGCTGGTCCGAGATCAGGGCAGGGCAGTGACATCCCTCCTCCTCCTCCTCACTGGGCCCCTCTGTTTGCCCAGTTGGCTGCCAGGGGCTGCCTGGGGACAAATGTGCCCTTGGCCACTTGGCTGGGGCTGGGCACATCCTGCTGAGGGCCAGCCCAGGGTCAGGGATTTGCAGGGACAGGGTGGGGACAAAGGCTCTGGGGAGCTGTGGGGGATCCCCTTTGGAATTACAGCAATCCCATTTGGAATTACAGCGATCCCCTTTGGAATTACAGAACTCTTGGGTGGTGGGTGCTGAGCCAGGCCTCTAAACTGCAGCTCCAGCCTAAAGGCGTGCCTAAAGCCCTCTCTGTTCTGGTCACAATGCTTTATATATTTTAATTTGCTGGGCATCTTAATACATAACTGTCAGAGTCTGGAACTATGAGGAATATCTCTTTGCATGTTTGAGAGATTTAAGATCTCTGACAAACAGTGTTTTTAACCTCTGTTCATGGAAAAAGGGCTTTTAGGCTCTGGAATGAAGCAGAGTTTTCAAGAATGTGTATTAGATAGTAAAATAGTGTGTAGTTTTATCACAGGGTGAGAATTTTACATGTATATGGGGTTTTTAGGGTGGCAGACAGGTGATGACAAGATGGAGGAAGCACATGGCTTTTGGGTTTTTTTTCTTTTTCCTCGCCTCTATGTTCTGCAGTGAGGTGGCACGTTATAGTTGGTTTAGAATAGAGTCTAACCTTCTAACAAAGATAATAGTTATTGGAGTAAAATTATAAATACTGATTACGTGGATTGTAATATAAATATCCACGCCACCCTGAGGGTGGGAACATTAAGCTTTTTGCACTTTGTAGTTGGCATTTAGAGCATTTTGTATTGAACATTAAGCATTTTGCATTTTGTGCTTTGAACTAATCTGCACTGAAGAGCTCTGCAGGTCAGGAACAGAATGTAATGATAAGAAAAAATAAACTATGAAGAGTGAAAAGAGAAGAAAAGTCTCTTGGACCTGCCCTTTCCTTCAAGATCTCTGGCTGGTGAAAACAAAAGTATACATTCTCGGGAAACGGAAGAAAAACAGCACAGAGACAGAGAAAAACACACAAAAATAATTTTTTATAATTCCAAGACATAACAACCAATCAGCATCCTCCACAATACCTTTGCCATTTCCTACAGCCTATCATAACTACTAATATTCCCATATTTTGGTAGTAACTAACTAATCACGTGAGTTAATACGTTATATTTTAAACCTAAAACTTGTTTTTCTGTTTTTCTGCAGTGGAAAAATTATTCTTACTTGGTAAAAAACACGTTTTCTGGTTTGCCTGTGCTTTTCTTGAGATTTATCTTTACTTGGTAAAAACATGTTTTTGCTTGTAGTCAACTTATCTTTTGATCTTAACCATAAAAATCTCTTTCCAGCTCATCTCAACCTTTGTCCTGTAACAACTGCCTCAGCAATCTTTACTTTACTGCTGGAAGATGGATTGAGTTAAAAAAAATCACAATCTAATATTGGCTCTTGCATTTATGTATTAACTTTTGCATGTTGTTATCAACAATGAGTACAATGAATACAATCTATAATTCTTTTTAGCTGTTTATTAATTATAACAAAATCTATCAGTTTGGGTACGTACCCTACAGCTTATAGAAATAGTGGCGTGATAAATATATCGTGAGCCTTAACAAAACACAAAATGTTGAAATGTTTCTTTGGAACTGAGAGAATAGTTAAATAATTATAGTTAAAAATAGTTAAAATAATTATATTGGTTCCCACATCTGCTGCCTGACCTCTCGGAGTGATAAGATAACAGTGACAAAGACCAGAGCACCGGAAAATAATCATAAAAGAATTTGTTAAATCCTCTTATCAGGGAGAGTGAAGCAACAGGATGAAACCACAAGAAGGAATAAAATGTATTGACTTAATCTGCAGGATGTCATGAAGATAAGACAGAGTGTAAAACCAAACAAAAGAATTCCTGCCAGGACCCTCCCAGCCCTCCTGAAGTCATTGACTCAGGACAAACTCGGGACAAAAGGAATCAAACTGCCTTCCTTACTGCAGGGAGACACATCTTGGGAGAAATCTAATAATTTCTGATTTAGGAACCAAAGCCAGTCAATTATTTCCCTGTGGTTTTGCTCTCAGCCAGGGAAATTTCCAAATTATTGCAGTTTGTTGTGAAAAATGAGGCACGCATCCTCACGCTGAATAAAGAGCTGTGTGTGGCTGTTACCAGCAAAGAAACAACTGAAATATTTTCCTTTTAATATTAATTAATATTAAATTAATTAAGACTTAATATTTCCTATTACAGTCTTTCTTCCTCTCTCTGGAATGAACCTCCAAGCTCTTCCTGCAGTTCTGCTTCCCAAAATCTGCTCCTGTGGAGTCAGGATGTGTCAAATGAGCAGTGGAAAGAAGGATAAAGGACCATTAAAAGTGTTTGTTCTTGTAGCACCTGAAATGCCAGGATTTGGGAATTCCTGGTTTTCAAACTATTCAACCAAATCATAATTTTTTATCTTTTTTTCAGGGCAGAAAAAAATAACTTCTCTACCTTTCTCAGGGCCCTATTTGGGAACTGATCCTCAGATCTGTTACCCCATTGCAGACGCTTTCTGGTTGGCTTTGCTACGGGTTGATGAGAATATCATCACAAGGGGAGTCTCAGGATTCAAAAAATATTTATAAAAATTATTTACAAAAAATATTTTTGTGCATCTCTGTTGATTGGCTGTTTCTCTGATCCTGAGAATGTACAGTTTTGTTCTCCCCAGCCAGAAAACTTGAAGGAAGGCTGTGAGTCTTTTCTTGTTATTTTCTCTTCATTATTTATTATTTCTTATCATGACATTCTTCTCCTGCCCTGCAGAGCTCTTCAGTGCAGGTCAGTTCAAGGCAAAAACCCCAAATCCCAAATTCTTAATGCTAAAAGCTCAAATGCCCAACTACTAACTACTCCCACCCTCAGGGTGACGTGGATATTTATATTACAATCCACGTAATCAGTATTTATAATTCTACTCCAATAACTATTATCCATGTTAGAAGGTTAAACTCTATTCTAAGCCAATTACAATGTGCCACCTCACAGCAGAACATGGAGACAAGGAAAAAGAAAAAAAAACCCAAAAGCCATGTGCTTCCTCCATTTTACCTTAACCTGTCTGCCACCCTAAGAACTCCATCTATCTAAAATTCTCACCCTGTGATAAAACTACACACTATTCTACTCTCTAATACACATTCTTGAAAACTCTGCTTCACTCCAGAGCTTAAAAAGTCCTTTTTCCATGAACAAAGGTTGAAAACACTGTTTGTCAGAGATTCTAAAATCTCTTAAACATGCAAAGAGATATTTCTCATAATTCCAGACTCCGACAGGGGAGGGATGAGGGAAAAGGAGGAAACAATTCCTTTCCTTTGTCTTCCTTGTGGGA
Source organism: Certhia americana (assembly GCA_018697195.1). Taxonomy (NCBI): domain Eukaryota; kingdom Metazoa; phylum Chordata; class Aves; order Passeriformes; family Certhiidae; genus Certhia; species Certhia americana. Next base: position 68,030 of record JAGMWU010000116.1, on the reverse strand, counting down.
AGTCTCCTTCCAGAGGTTGTGCTGCTGCCAGAGGGCTGAGGGCAGCACTTCAGCTGAAGCAGTTTAATCTCCTGCCTGGTTTTTAGTGCTGGGCACAGAATCTGGAAAACATAAAAGCTAAAAAATTAAGGGGGAAAGGGGGCCTGGGGGAATTCCCTTCGGAACTCATGAACAGGGACACTCTGAGCATAGCTGAGTATAGGGTGTATGGATTGGTCAGAGGAAATGGCCCAGGGCATCAGTGGGATCAGGGATCCTCCAGGGATTGAAGCAAATATTGATATATTTGATATAATATTGATATATAAAATATATAAAATATATAAATTTTATATAATATTGATACCTTAAGTTTTAGCTTTTATATTTTTTAGACTCTGTGCTGTTTTGGTGGTGTAGTTTCAGGTTTCATATTCAGTGCTACTGAGCTCTTTTCACGGAGTAGATAAACAAAACAATTCCTTCTCTAGTTTGGGACCAAGGACGACTTTCAGGCCCAAGAACAAAACCAACAGTGAAGTGAGAAGAAAAAACCAGGAGGATGTAGCTTCATAACCTGAAGCTGTGGTTGAACAATTGATTCTAATATGCTAATGGACCAGAACTTATCAAAGAGTGAGAACTCGTGTTCGGTTGTCCATTTTGTGACCATTTTGGGTGTGGTCCAGCTGGGCTCTTGTGCTGCCCGGGTGCACCCAGTGAGGCCTTTTAATAAATCCTTACTTTATCCTTTTGCTCTGTCTGGTCTCTGTTCCAGATCAGCCTCGACAAGGCAGCAGAATGGACAAAAACCCTCTAACAAATTAAATTTAGAAAGGGTATGTTTTCTTGACAGTGCTGGAGCACAGGGGACTGATGTCCCAGAGACACGTGCTAAATTTACAAAGCCTTGGTTCTCCATTTGTTTCCAAAAACTGTACATATTCCTAAAGTTACCCAACCTTTTCCAAAAACTTTACATATTCATAAAGTTACACCTATCCATATTTATTACCTGACCCCACCTATCCCCACTCTGTATTAAAATGAGTTTAAAGTTTGACTACTCTTGCCCAGTTTTCTACCTGACTTGGGTCGGTGGGGTTTGAAATGGGTCAGTGGCCTTCTTCATCATGGCAACCTCTTATTTCTCTCTTGTTGGCAGGGCAACTTGTCCTTTGGGCACAACCCCCCTGACCAGGTTCTGGCCAGCTTCAAGCTCAGCTGCACTCATGGTTTCTTCATCTCTGCAATATGATATTTTCTTGTCTTGCTTTACAAATACCACTAAGTCAAGTGAATAATAGATTGTCTCAGATCTAGCAAGGTCATCTGCTAATAATTTGCTAGTATGTAATAATCTACAGTGATTCTACTCTTTTTGATGAGCTCTACTACTTTAATTCTTATTTTTCCTAGGATCTTGCTTCAGGAGGATCATCTCATGCTGCTGGAGTGAACAGGACACAGTGGTGTCACCACCATTTCCAGTCCTAAAACACAGAGCACAGAATGGGAGAGCCCCTCCTCCCCACCTCCTTCCCCCTTGTTCACTGGGACATGAGAGAGGCCTCGTCAACCCTGGTTCTGTCAGCCCTGGTTCTGTCAGCCCTGGTTCTGTCAGCCCTGGTTCTGTCTGTCTGGATCGGTCAGCCCTGGTTCTGTCAGCCCTGGTTCTGTCAGCCCTGATTCTGTCTGTCCTGATCGGTCAGCCCTGGTTCTGTCAGCCCTGGTTCTGTCCATCCTCGTTCTGTCAGCCCGGGTTCTGTCAGCCCTGGTTCTGCCAGCCCTGGTTCTGCCAGCCCTGCTTCTGTCAGCCTTGCTTCTGTCAGCCTTGGTTCTGCCAGCCCTGGTTCTGTCAGCCCTGGTTCTGTCAGCCCTGGTTCTGTCTCATTATGATTATTCATGATATTTAGTAATTAATATTATTCATTAATATAACAAATACTTAATAACATGATTAATAATTAAAATATAATACTGCAATAACAATATTATAATTATTAGTATTATTATGATTACAATGAGAATTCAAATTATATCATTGAATGCATTATAAAAATATAATCCATAATAATTATATAATTATTAAATAATTACATAATTATTATATTTAGCATATTTGATAAATTAATAGTAGTTCTAGTAGTACCAGCAGTAGTAGTGATTGCAGCACTAATTATTGTTATTAATATAATTATGATTATTACTATTACTATTATTACTACTATTGTTATTAATATTATTTCCTAATTAGTAATATTCCCAATCTCTCCTGGGCTGGACCGGGTCTTCCTCCCAGGTGATGCCCGCTCCACAATACACAGACGCGGAGGTGGCCGAGCCCAAAGCACGAGTGAGCAGCGACCAGGCGGGCTGCCCCGCGCCGGAGAGCCGCAATGCAGACACACGCCAAAGCGCCGGGGACAGCACACGACAAGGACACAGCTCTGCTGACAGGGTTCTTGATCTTCCAGGGAAAGGGCCCGCTGCCCGGGCAAGGGGGGGATCATGCAGGGAGTGAGCATCCTCAGCGCCCGCAGGAGCACAGCACCGATTGTAACAGAGAACTGCAGAGCCACAAAGACAAAGGCCGAAGGTGGGCGCTGGTGGGCCGTGTCCACAGGAGAGGGCCTTTCCCGAGCCCTAGTTCCCGCAGGCACGGCTCACCTATGCCTGCAGAGCGGCAGCCAGGCGCTTCTGCCGAAGGAGAGCCAGACATCTGAGCCACAGGGGCTGTGGAGAAAAGGGCGAGCGTTAGAGACACACTGGGGCGCATGGGGGCTGCACTGGCGGCAGGGCAGGAGCAGGGGGCACCTGGGCAAGGGGACTGCTACTGGCGCAATGGGGCGGGCAGAAGCTGCGTGCTGCTGGACAGAAGCAGAGGGACCTGGGCAAGGCGCATAGCGGGGCAGGGGCCTGCACCCTGGGCCAGGCAGGGGGGTCCTGGGGGGACAGGGAGTGGGACGGCCAGTGGTAGGCATGGCAAGGTGGGGGGGGCTCTGGGCAGGAGGCGTGGGCCGGCACTGTCTGGGGGTCGGCCGGGGGGCCTGGTGGTCAGTGGTGGGGGGCCCTGGCATGGCCTTGGCTCTGGTGACGTGCAAGGGCAGGTTGGCAGCGGCACACTCGCTGGCACCACCAGAGATGCGTCTCAGGACGGCGAGCATCGTGTGAATGCCCACTGCAGGAGAGCGGGAGCCCTGTGGGCGGTTGATGGGATGTCCCAGCGGGTGCCCGGGCCAGGGGCCCTGGGGACCAGTGCCCCCAGTTGGCGAGGGGAGCCCCTGGGAGTGGCAGCCAGCCCCACTCACCTCGTGCAGATCTCCTGGGTCCTTGCAGGGAGCGCGTGTCAAGGCGAAGAAGGCTGGGGCAGTGGCTGGGCACGGTGGGGGTGGTGGGGACACGGGTGCATGGAGCAGGGCCAGGCAGAGCTGAGGGCAATTGAGGGTCACAAGGGCCGTCTGTGTGTTGAGGGGGGCAGGGCCCAGCGAGGTAGCATGGGGGACATGGTGAGCCCAGGTCACTGGGTCTGGGCTGTGAGGCGGGCACGGGCCAGGGCCAGGGCAGCAGAGAGGCAATTAGCGCTGTGGGGACACCGGCAGTGCCAGGGAGGGGGTCTGTTGGGACAGCGCGCCCGCAGGGCCGGCGAAAAAGGCAGAGCAGCCAGAGGCGCTTGGGGGGGCTCAGGCCGGGGGCTGAGGGGCAGGGACGTGGAGGGTGGCGCAGCGCGCTGCCGTGGGCGGCAGAAAGGCCAATCGGAGGGAGGGGTGCCATGGACGGATAAGGCATGGCCCCATGGTGAGGGCAATGTCATTTGGGCAGTGGATGGGCCAGAGGAGGAGCCGGGAGTCATTTGTCAAGGGCAGGAGGGTGGGCTGGACAGGCCAGAAGGGCAGGTTGTGGGGGGGACACGCCTGGGTCTGCAGAACGCTCACCTGGCCTGTGACGGGGGGCACAGCAGCAGGAGAAGAGCGGGCCAAGGCGGAGCCACGCACCTCATCTTCCTCTGGCATGGGCCAGCGCGGCGAGGCGCCCCAGCCCCCCCCCCCCCCCCCCCCACCCCCCCCCCGCCCCACCCGGCCCCCCCCCCCCCCCCCCCCCCCCCCCCCCCCCCCCACCCCAGCCCCCCCCCCCCCCCCCCCCCCCCCCCCCCCCCCCGGTCAGCAGCACCTTTAGCCCAGCCGGACTCTTCCCTGCGCCCTGGCCCACGCAGCCCCAGGCCCAGCCGTCTTGGAAGAGCCCCCAGCCTTGGCCACCAGCCCCGCCTGTGACAGAGCCCCGCCCGCTGCGGCACGGCATCCCGCCCCCTGCCCGCCTCCCCTGCCGCTCCTGCCCGGGCAGCTGACCCTGCTGCCTGGGGGCACAGGGGGGAAAGTGGAGCCCCCGGCAGTGGGGCACCCGTGGGGAACA
>JAGMWU010000116.1:19993-30490 GCA_018697195.1 Certhia americana | reverse complement strand
CAAGCGGGCCTGATGGAGCCAAGGACCCCACTGGACAATGGAATTCACGGACCAAGGGTCAATTGTCAACACCTCAGGCTCTCCTAAAACCAAGGAGAACATTGTGACCCAATGGATTCTCCTGGAACCAAGGCTGTGCTTGGACCAAGTGTGGCCTCATGGGACACAGGTGCCACTGGGACATTGCCAGGCCTAATGGAAACAAGGTTCCATGAGTTTCCGTTCCATCACTTGAAGATACATGCAGAATTCTTTAAATTTTTTAAGATTTAATAAAGAGAGATAAAAGGGATAGTAGATAGTGCTGGGTGCATAGCATTATTTAGAGGCATACAAGGAAATAGAATAACTTTTAAATTTTTTTTATATTGGTCAAATAGATCTTTAAAATGATTATATACATTTAATATATTTTTTCTTTTTAAGTTTATTTATATGTTTTGGGAATTTTTTGGCTTGGTTTGATTTTTGACTCATGTAGATATTGTGAATTTTTTCTTTGAAGAATGTGTGTGCCTGTTCTTTAAAAGAATTTTTGGTTCTGTGGTTTTAGCAGTTGACTGTTACTGATCATATTTTTTTAAAATAGTATTTTTTTTTATACATGCCATTAGTTATTTCACAAATATGCTTGAGTTGTATCGATTTTAAGTTACAAAAACAAAAGTATTAGTTATTTTCTGATAGCTACAGTTACTTTTCTAAAATTTAAATGCAAAAAATGTTTCAAGATTTTCCTAACTTTAAAATTATATTTATTACATTATAAATAATATATAATATGTATAAATAATGTTTATAAATTAAAATATCATCTCTATATAATGTTTTGAGAATATAAGTTATATAGTGGCCAGACCACTGGTCACAAGAGTGGCTTTTATCCAAAGCTGTTAAAGTGATAATACATTGTATTATTTCAAAATCATTGTGATAAATAATTTGCAGAAATTAATTTATAACAGCAAAAGCCAAAAATTACTTAGTGATTTATAAGAATCACAATAAATTCATGGAATCCATGAGGGTCTGCTGTGTCACTGGGGAGCCTTTGTTCCATCTGTTCCCATTGGCACACAATGGTCTCCAGCGCTCTGGGAGGCTGCACCGTGAAACTGTGCACACTTGGTTCCATCAGATTCCATGTTGTCGCAGGGTTCTCCAGAATTCCATGAGGCCACATTGTAGAACAGTGGAAACTTGATTACATGGGTTTCAATTCCACCACAATGGTCTCTTTGATTCCATGAGGCCCTGCTGTGTCACTAGGGAGCTTTTATTCCACATTTTCCCATTGTGTCACAAGGGGCACCAGTGCTCCAGGAGGGCACAACATGGAAACAGTGGACATTTGCTTTCATGTGATTCCACAGTGTCACAATGGTCTCCTGGCTTCCATAAGTCCCCGCTGTGTTTACAATTGACACTTGGCTCCCCAAGATTGCATGGTGTCACTGTGCTCTCCTGGCATTCCTGAGGCTGTGCTGTGTCACAATGGACACTTGCTTCCTCCAAGGCTGCAGATGTCCCAGTGGCACCGGGTTTCCCTCAGGCTGCACTTTGTCCCAATGGGGCCTTGGTTCCAGGAGAATCCATTGCCCCACAGTGTTCTCCTGGGTGCCATGAGGACTTTCTTTGTCACAGTGGAACCTTGCTTGCACAAGCCTTGGCAATGTCCCAGTGGCACATGGGTTCTATGACGCCCTGCCATGTCACAAAGGACACTTGCTGCCATGAGATTCCATTGTGTCCCAGTGGTCTCCTAGATCCCATGAGGCCTTGGTCTGCCACAGTGGCAACCACAGTGGTGTCTTCTTTCAGCTAGGCCTTACAATATTTCTGTGGCCCTTGTGTTCCATGTGACCCCTCTCTGTCACAATTGACCCTTGATTCCATTGTGTCACAATGGTCCCTCCATTTCCATGACCTGCTCTGTGTCCCCATGGACACTTGATTCTCAAGAGATGGCAGTGTCCCAGTGGCACCTATCTCCTATTTAGCCCCATTTTGTCAAAATAAAGCCTTGGTTCCATGAGATTCCACTGTGTCACAAAGTTCTCCTAGGTTTCCTGAGAACCTGATGTGTTCACAATTGACTCTTGGTTCCTTGAGATTCCATTGTATCTTAGTGATCTCCTTGGTTTCATAAAGCCCAGGTTTGTCACAATGGAGCCTTGGTTTCAGGATATTCCATTGCAGCACAATGGTCTCCACCACTCTCTGAGGCTGCCCCATGAAACAGTGGACACTTGGTTCCATGAGATTCCATTGGGTAACAATGTTCTCCTGTGTTCCATTAGGCCTGGCTCTGTCCCAATGGACACTTGCTTGCCTGAACCCTGGAAATGTCCCCTTGGCACCTGGGTTCCATCAGGCCCTGCTGCCTTGACAATGTACCTGTTGTTCCAGGACATTCCATTGCCTCACCATGGTCTCCTTGGTCCCATGAGGCCACTCTGTGTCACAATGCTGTTGGAACCCAGAATGCAGAGAATGTTTCTCTGCATGTTTTGAAGGATCCAAGCCCTCTGACAAACACTACTTTTAACCTTCGTCCTTGGAAAGGGCTTCCTAGGCATTGGGATGAAAAAAAAATCAAGAATGTAAATTAGATAGTAGCATAATATGCAATTTATCACAGGGTAAGAAATTTAGATTTTTGAGTTTGTTATATGGTAATTAAATGAAGACAAGATGGGGGATCCTTGTCGTTTTTAGGCTTCTTTCTCCTTCTTCATCTGCTTCATATTTTACAGTTTTGGGGACACTGGACCATTGGTCACAATTTGCCGCAGTGCGGTATCATGTGAACAGAGATTTATTTGGTTAGTGGTAGAAAAATAGAAATAATGTGTGTTCTTGGTGATAATTGGGTGAATTATCTTTAAGAGAACCTTGATTCTGTGTGTTCAAAGCTTTCTAATGTCTTTTCTCCCTCCCGCCAAACTGGTGTAAAGCCTGGTGTGCAGAAATTGCTGATAAGAAAATTAAACAAATTTAAACAAATGTTTAAAAAAAATAAACAACCTGGAGAATGAGAACAACCAAGAGTCCCATTTGCCTTTTTCACTTAATAAGGACTTTTGAAAAAGGCCTCCCCTATCAGGGGGAGTCATGTGGGAGTAGAAGAACTCTGACAAGGCAGCCTTGGTTTCTGGAGATTCCATTGTGTCCCAGTGGTCTCCTGTGTTCCATCAGGCCCAGTTGTGTCACAATGGACACTTGGTTCCATGAGCAGTGGCAATGTCCCAGGGCCACGTGTGTTCCATGACACCCTGCTGTGTGACAAGTGACAGTTTGTTCCATGAGATTCCATGGAGTCTCAATGGTCACTTGGGTTCCATGAGGCCCTGCTGTTTTGACAATTGACCCTGGGTTCCATCAGATTCCATTGTCCCACAATGTTCCCCTGGGTTCCAAGAGGCCCCGCTGTGTCACAATGGCCCCTTGCTTCCACGAGCCATGGCACGATCCCACTGGCACCTGGGTTCCACCAGGCCACGCTGTGTTCAGAATTGACACTTGCTTCCATCAGATTCCTTTGTGTCACAATGGTCCCCATGTTTCCATGAGGCTGTGCTGTGTCCCAGTGGACACTGGATCCCACAAGAGCTGGCAATGTCCCAGTGCCACCTGTGTCCTGTGAGGCCCCACTTTGTCAAAGCACAGCCTTGGATCCCTGAGATTCCATGTTGTCCCAATGCTCTGCTGAGTTCCATGAGGCTGTGCTGTGTCCCAATGCACACGCAGTTCCACGTGCCCTGGCAATATCCCAGTGGCCCCTGGCTTCCATGAGGCCCCTCTGTGTTTGCAGGTGACACTTGGTTTCCCAAGGCTGCCTTGCATCACAGTGCTCTCCTGGGTGCCAGGAGGCCCTGCTGTGTCACAATGGACACTTGCTTCCAGGAGATCCCAGTGGGACACATGGCCTCCCATGTGCTACGAGGCCTTGCTGTGCAACATTATGATATAGAAAGCATATACTATATGAAAAATCAGAATTTTAAAAGTATAACATTGCTCAAGCAACTAAGGGACGCAAAAATTGTACAGCTTATTAGTATGTTGTTGAAAGTAGAAGAACACTGTGTAATAGGAAACAAATGAATGAAACTTATTAGGTAGCAACAACTTGTAGCAGAGCACATATAACCACTTGGTAAAGGCTATAAAGGATAAGAGGTATATTGTGAAAACTTGATAAAGCACAGCCTGTAGTTAGGTATATTGTGAAAACTCAGTAAAGCAGTGTCGGAGTCTGGAAATATGAGGAATTTCTCTTTGCATGTTTGAGACATTTTAGAATCTCTGACAAACAGTGTTTTTAACCTTTGTTCATGGAAAAAGGGCTTTTAAGCTCTGAAATGAAGCAGGGTTTTCAAGAGTGTGTATTAAATTGTAGAATAGTGCATAGTTTTATCACAAGGTGAGAATTTTAGATGTATGGGGATTTTAGGATGGTATGCAGGTGATGACAAGCTGGAGGAAGCACATGGCTTTTGGGTTTCTTCCTTCTTCTTCCTTGCCTCCATCTTCTGCAGTGAGGTGGCACATTATAGTTGGCTTAGAATAGAATCTAACCTTCTAACATAGATAATAGTTATTGGAGAAGAATTATAAATACTGATTACGTAGTTTGTAGTATAAAGATAATCATCACCTTTGGGGCTGGGTCATTCCCTGTGAGCTGACCTGCTGAACAGATCTCTGTGGGTCAGAGAAGAAATTGTACTGATAAGAGAAAAATAAACAGCCTTGAAGAAGCAGAGGAGACGGCTCTCGGTTTTTTCCTTCGATCTCGGTGCTGGGCAAAAGACTTTTACACTCTCGGGAACAACACCTCACCGTAAAAAAACCCCCGAGATTTGGCGTCCCTGGGTGGGCACAACATCTGGGTGGGCATGCTTTGGCATCTCCAGGTGAGCATGAAGGCACGACATCCGAGTGAGCATGCCTTTGAAGTCTTGTGGATGTGCTTCAGCCAGAGCTCAGACCACTGAAGACCAGTCAGAGAAGAAGAGAAAGGCATTCCATGAGTGACTGGGGGTGAATGAGCTCAGGGGCCCAGAGCTCGAATCACCAAGTCCAGCAAAAGAAGAAAGAGAAGAAAAAAGAAGAAAAAAAACCATGCACAACTCCAAAGGAAATGACTCTGAAAAAATAGGAAAGGACTTTGAAACTCTGCATAGGAAGATGCTGCAATCTCGACCCAGAGAGGAGGAAACCGAAGGTACTTCGGGAACTCCTCCACTTGGACCTGCAGGACAGGACCAGGAAAGCTACAGGAGCAATTTTGCAGACACATCTGTGGGTGAGACTGTTCAGAAATAAGATTACACAAAAAGCTCGTTCTCACAGAACAGCTGGACATTCTGCTCGCACTGTAAAGTGCAGCAAGGTTTGTTTCATAGAGAATTCCAGGAAAAAAAATCTCAGTGAGTTGTTTAGTAGGAACATAAGATAAAGCGACCTTGAAACCGCTGTCTTACAGCAGGCAGCAGAACTCCCACCAGAGCAGGGGGGAGGGGAAAAATCACTCCAAAAGTTAGGAGGGATGGAAAAAGCTTCAGCCCGGGGGGTGCAGGGGATACGTTGCTAACCCGGGGGGAGCACCGCGGGGGCCAAAGGGGCTGACCGGGGTGAAACCGTGGGGCCATGGGGGCTGACCGGGGTGAAACCCTGGGGTCAAAGGGGCTGACCGGGGTGAAACCCTGGGGTCACAGGGGCTGACCGGGGTGAAACCGTGCGGTCACAGCGGCTGACCGGGGTGAAACCCTGGGGTCACAGGGGCTGACCGGGGTGAAACCATGGGGTCACAGGGGCTGACCGTGGTGAAACCGTGGGGTCACAGGGGCTGACCGGGGTGAAACCGTGGGGTCACAGGGGCTGACCGGGGTGAAACCCTGGGGCCACAGGGGCTGACCGGGGTGAAACCCTGGGCTCACAGGGGCTGACCGCGGGGACCGCTCAAACCGCGGCAAGCGGCGCGGGCGGGGACGCGCGAACGCGCGGGAAATACAATAGTTCAGAAGCGGCCGTGATCAGCGGCGGCGACCAGGAGAGGTCTGGGGATCTCGGGGAACCCGGGCGGACCCAGGAGTATGCAGCAATATCTGCGGAAACAGGGTAGAGAACAGCAGAGTGCGGTGCGGCCGGGCCGGCAGCGGCGGGCGGCACCGGAGCCAGCGCAGCGCCGGGGCCCCGGCAGGCAGCGGCGGTGGGAGCGGCACGGAGATGTGCGGGGAGAAAAGGAGAGAGAGCATGGAGAGACACGGTGACCGCGGGGGTGGGGCTGGTACAGGTCTGTCCCGTCCGCGGACACGGCGGGGCTCGGGGGGAGCGAGAAAGTGCTTGTCTCGGGTGCAAACATTGGCAGGGCCGTCCCAGAGCAGGAGCCGGGGGCGGGCCGTTCTGGAGCAGAAGGTTTTTTTTCACGTCTCCAAAGGGACGGGGACAGGGAGTGTCCAGGACTCGGAACACCAAGGAGTCACGGTTGCCATGGAAACCAGAGGTGGAACTGCAACATTGCAGCATTTTGTCAGTTTACAGGAGAAAAAAAAAAAAAAATCCTTTAGGTTTTGGTAAAGCTCATTTCAGGAAGTAACCTGGAAAAGAGAGTTTTTATATCTTAACAGGTACAGAACAGAAAATGGACTTGAGCAAGAAGCATGGAGCTTTGCTGAAAAAGAAACAAACAGATGAGAGACAACCCCAAGAAACAGAATACAAGAGCCTGCAGACATGAACCATACAGCTGCTGACATGACGGACTTTGGTCATCTTCTACATGAAAGACTGTGGACTGAATTTTATAACAAAGTTATGCAGGTTGTTTTGTAAATCACAAAAAGTCTCACATGAGACAAAGTCAGTGAGGCATGAAATTCAATCAGATGCGGGGTTTGTGTTTTTTCATTTCAGGTGGGAAAATTTTGGCTAATACATCAGGCCTGGACATCATTGATTAATTCATTCAATATCAGAGAAATAATTTTAAGACATTTCTGGATAATTTTAAAACATGTTTGGTGGCTTTATCAGCAGATAAATGGCTGATTTCAAGAAAAATTCCTCCAGAACTTCACTGGGAATTCCGTGGAAGTTCAGGATGTTTGGAACAAAATCCATTCCCATTCCTAAGGCTTCTTCCTAAGGAACCTCAGGAAGTGGAAATTTTTAATTCAATGAAAATGAAATTTTGGTATAAAGTTTATTTCTCTTGAGACAAAATGGGATAAGAGCAGAGGAATAGAGATCACTCTACTGATCACAACATCTAAACAGGTTTCATTGTAATTGCTAAAAAAAGAAAAAAAAGGTGTTACTCATTTAATTTGTAGAGACAGATATGGTTTGTAATTCCTCGGATGCTGAGGAATTGCAATCAATGCAATATTGAGAATGAAAACATAAAGGAAAAAAAAAAAAAATCTGTTGATTGGCATACTCAAAATTAGGGTGATAATTTTATTGCATCAAAAAAATAAAGAAAAAATTCAAAATTATTTTTCTAAAAAATGCAATGGCAAGAGCAATGTTGAAACAATTGGATGATGTGTTCAGTCAGTTTAGAGTTTTTCATACATATGGAAAAAGATTTTGAAATTAGGTTTATATGTATTAACAGATATTGTAATTCCTTTGATGTTTTATATCTGCTTCAGAATGTCAAACAAACCATGAACAGAGTTGTTAAAAAAGAGATTTTTGGGTGAAAGAGAAGGGGGAATTGTTGGAGTCTGGAAATATGACAAATTTCTCTTTGCATGTTTGAGAGATTTTAGAATATCTGACAAACAGTGTTTTTAACCTTTGTTCATGGAAAAAGGGCTTTTAAGCTCTGAAATGAAGCAGGGTTTTCAAGAGTGTGTATTAAATAGTAGAATAGTGCATAGTTTTATCACAGGGTGAGAATTTTAGATATATGTGGATTTTAGGATTGTAAGCAAGTGATGACAAGATGGAGGAAGCACATGGCTTTTGGGTTTCTTCCTTCTTCTTCCTTGCCTCCGTGTTCTGCAGTGAGGTGGCACATTATAGTTGGCTTAGAATAGAATCTAACCTTCTAACATAGATAATAGTTATTGGTGAAGAATTATAAATACTGATTACGTAGTTTGTAGTATAAAGATAATCGTCACCTTTGGGGCTGGGTCATTCCCCATGAGCTGACCTGCTGAACAGATCTCTGTGGGTCAGAGAAGAAATTGTGCTGATAAGAGAAAAATAAACAGCCTTGAAGAAGCAGAGGAGACGGCTCTCGGTTTTTTCCTTCTGTCTTGGTGCTGGGCAAAAGACTTTTACACTCTCGGGAAGAACAACAATGACGTCGTGAAAAAACCCAAGAGCCAGCATCCCAAAACCCACTCTTGTTCACAAGTTATTTAATAATGGCTCGTTCAGTCTATTATAAAATGAATCATTTATTTAAGAGTCAGAAAACTAACAGACTTAAGATCTAAAACAAACCAATACTATACAGGAAAAAGCACAAAAAGAGACTACTAGTAGATATATCTAGGACGTGCTGCAACTAGTGAAGAAATACTATAACTCAGGATTCAACGTATCTTACTGTCTAGTTGTTGGTGGGGCACACTTTGAGATCCTTTCCATCAATCCCCAGGGAAGTAACCATGGAATCTGTGTCCAAACTCCAGGGAGAAGTCCTTTACAACTTCAGGGTCTGTGTGTAGTGGTTTCTGCCTCTGTGATAACTCGTGTGTCCTTTATAGTTTGTAAAACACTGTCTCTCACTCAAGGATATTTCTTTTATCTCATCCCACATCTGCTCCCAGACTAAGATGTTGATTCTTAGCTGAGGCCTGATCCCTCTTGGTGCCAGAGATGCCCCTTGCTGTGCCTTTCAGCCCAGGTTCTCTCTTTCTGCACCAACTCTCTGTGCTGGGGGGTGTAGACGTCCTGCCAGGGCACTGCTGACTCAAGGAGACCATTGTGACACTGCAGCCCCCATGGAACTGAGGGTTCATGTGACACTGTGGGACCCCATGGAACCAAAGGCTGAATGTGACACCGTGGGCCTTCATGGAATACTGGAGCCCATTATGACACTTGAAGGCCTGGTTGAATTGAGGGGCTCTGCAGGAGCCTGTGGAAGCCAGGAGACCATTGTGACACTGCAAGGCCTCCTGGAAGCAAGGGACAGATGTGACACTGCGGGGCCCCATGGCAGCAAGGGGCCAGTGTGACACAGCTGGGCCTTAAGCAGCCACGGGGCCAGTGTGATCCTGAGGAGCCCAACAGAACCAAGGCACCCTTGGGACACTGCAGGACTCTCTGGAATCATGGAGACCATTGGGACACTCTGCGGCCTCCTGGAACCAAGGGGCCATTGTGTCACTGTGCAGTCCCGTGAAACCAAGGAAACCATTTGGACACTGCAAGGCCTGATGGAAGAAAGGGATCACTGTGACATTGCAGGGCCCCATGGAAACAAGGGGCCAGTGTGACACTGCAGGGCCCCATGGATCCAAGGGAACAGGGAACAGCTCTGCTGGGCTTGGCCTGACTGGCCCAAGTGACCTTGGCATGTCAAGGGCCTCTTCTCATGTGTCCCTGAAACACTGGGGCTCTGGGCTTTCCTTCCAATGGAAAAGACCTGTCCTTCTCCTCCAGGTGCCCATGGTCGAAATGGGATTCCACCTCCAAAATTGCCTCTTTTCAGAGATTGCTCCTAGACTACGGTTTCCATTACAAACAATTCTGGCTGCCCTTGTCTTCCTGAGAGCCAGCTCTCACCTGCCTTCAAACACTGGGGCCCTGTGCTGTCCTTCCTATGGAAAAGAACTGTCCTTCCTGCCCAGACATCCTTGGCCAAAATTGTTACTTCTCCTCCAAAATTCCCTCTACACCAGCATTTCTCCCAGATGGAAAAAGCTGCCAGGACAGCCAGGTCTGATATCTATTGCCTCTGGTGGTCAACTCTAATTTTCCCTGAAATTCTGGGGCTCTGTGTTTTCCTTCTTAAGGGAAAGAACTGGCCTTCCCATCCAGCTGCTCATGGCTGAAATTGGGATTCTGCCCCTAAAATTCCATATATCCAAGGATTGCTCCCAGATGAAAGCTGCCAGGACAGATGGGTCTGGTTGGCCTTGGGCTCTGGTGGCTACTGCTCATCTTCCCCTGAAGCACTGGGGCTCCATGCTTGTCTTGCCATGGAAAAGAACCATCCTTCTCTTCATGTGCCCATGGCCAAAATTAGGACTCTGCATTAAAAATTCCATATATCCAAGTATTGCTCCCAGACAAACCTGAGCAGACAGGTCATGCTCCCCTTGGTCTCTAATGGCTGCTGTTCATCAGCCCCAGAAACACGGGGGCTCTGTGGTTTATTTCATGTGGAGACCATGGTGACACTTTAGGGCCTTGTGAAGTGAGGAACCACTGTGACACTGCAGGGTACTGTGGATCCAAGGAACCATTGTGACACTGCAGGGTAGCAGGGATCCAAGGGATCATTGTGACACTGCAGGGTAC
>JAGMWU010000116.1:0-19955 GCA_018697195.1 Certhia americana | reverse complement strand
CAGAGAGAGATGGTGACACTGCAGGGTACCAGGGATCCAAGGGATCATTGTGACACTGAGGGGCCACGTGGCACATTACTGTGGCTCTGTTGGGCCGCAGGGTCCCAAGGGGCCAGTGTGAAGCAGCAGGGCTTTGTGGAACCAAGAGGCCATTGCTGCATTCCAGGGCCTCGTGGAGCCAAAGGGCCGTTGGGATCCTGTGGGGCACCGTGGATCCATGGAGACCATTGTGGCATTGCAAGGCCCCATGGAATCCTGGAGACCATGGTGACACTGTGGGGCTCCAGGGAACCAAAGGGCCACTGTGACCCTGCAGGGCCTCATGGAAGCACGGGGCCATTGTGACACTGCAGGAGCAAGGAGAACATTGTGACACTGGGGCCTCGTGGAACCAAGGGGGACATGGAACAGCTCTGGCTGTATTGGCCTCCCATGGGCTGCCTGACAGGGGCAGCTGACCTTGGAATGTTGAGGGTTGCTTCTTATCTGCCCCTGAAGCACTGGGGCTCTGGGCTTTCCTTCCTTTGGAAAAGAACCATTTGTCTTTTCAGGTACCCTTGGCCAAAATTGATCCTGCCCCTAAACAATCCCTATTGGTAGGGATTCTCCCAGACAAGAGCTGCCAAAACATACAGCTCTGGCTGGCCCTGAACTCTGGATGTCACCTCTCATCTGCCCCTGATCTACCAGGACTCTGTTCTTTCCTTCCTATTGTGAAGGGGGTATGGCCAAAATAGGATCTAGCCTCTGAAATTCAGTCTCTCAAATGATTGTTCGCAGATAAAAGCTGTCAGGAGTGACAGGTCTGGCTGGCTTGACCTCCCAAGGGCTGTATCATTAAACACTGGGACTCAGTGCTCTCCTTCCAGTGGAAACTGTCCTCCTCTTTATGGTGTCCATGGCAAAAATTATACCTCCAAAATTTCATCTATCCAAGGATTGCGCCCAGCCAAAAGCTGCCAGGACAGACAAGTCTGGATAGTCTTGATATTGATGATTTTCTTATACTATGAGCTGAATGTTTTCACTTTACAACACCTTGTAGAGGGCCCAGTGGTCAGTCAAGGTGGGGTTTGGAGGCCTTGGACACATGACCATTATATAGGGACAAAGGAACTCTGTGCTCTTTGGGGTGGTGACTGAGGGAAGTGGAGGACAGCCGTGGGAGGGACAGAATGGTGGTTTCAGAGATGGTGGTAATGCCTTAAGTTTTGAGGTTTGTATTTTTCAGATTCCCTACTGCCTTGGTGAGTGGCTTTGGGCCTCACATGGGGTGTTGGTAAGTTCGCTTTGCCACTGGGTTAGACAGGGCAATCCTTTTCCAGGCTGAGAACAAGGGACATCAGCAGCTTTGAGCCCAAAAAATGTTTAAACAATGGGGAATTGAAGAGAAGAAACTGGGACGATGGGACATCAAGATCTGAAGCTGTGGTTGGACAAATGAAGCAATAAGCAAGTAGACCAAAACTTCTGGGGGTGTGAAAGCTCATGACCAGTCATCCATCTTGGGTCCAGCTGGGGTGTAACCACAGCCGGGCTCTTGTACTGCTCCAGGTGTATCCTTTCACAGGCCTTTTATAAATACCTACTTTATTCCTTTAAACACTGTCTAGACTCTGTTCCAGGTCAGCATCTCACAGGCATCAGTGAATCCTTTTGACATAAAAGAAAACACACAGAGAAAGAAAAAAATGAATGCCAAGTGCTGCTGGGGTGGTACAGAATTGACAGGATGAGCAATGAATTTCTGTGCCAGGGGAGGGCTGTGGTGCAACACGTCCCCCAGAAGGAGTGTGGAGCAGCCCAAGGCTCTGTGTGTGCAGGCAGAGGTAGGCAGGACGCAGAGCTGTCAGCAAAGGCAGGGCCCAGCCAGGTGGGGCAGCCGGGGGATGAGGACAGCCTGCAGGGACAGAGGCACAGGGCAGGGACACCGTAGGACAGCCTGGGCTGCAGAGGGCACAGGCATGTGCAGCAGCTGCAAGGCCCTGACAGAGCCAACTCCTGCAGCACTTTGGCCACGGCTGCTGTCCCTGCGCCTGAGGTCAGCAGGGCACAAGTGACCCTGGCAGCCCTGGGGCCTCATTGCCTCCTTGTCCCTGCTCAGCAGCCTGGCAGGGGCTGCCCCATGGTGCTGCCCTTGGCATTGCACATCCCCACATGCCAGTGCCCTGGGAAGAGCCCTGAGCACTGAGGGAGGGACAGGATGTGCCTTGCCAGGGGCTGGGGCTCAGGCCTTGGCCCTTTGCATTCCTGAAACACATCCAGGTTTGCTCAGCACCAGAGACACCTTTCCCTTGTTTGTTCCCCCCTGTCATCAGTGCCTGCTGTGTTCTGCTCTACCTGGAACCTGGGCACACTTCCTCAGTCCTGTCCCTCAGTAGGACCCATTAGAAGTTATAAGAACTTTAGTGTTTAAATTTAACTTTGAGTTCTTGAGAAGTTTTTAATCACACTCTAAGGGACTGAGTCTGATGCAAAAAGCACCGAAGTCCCAAGGGGCTCATTAAAGTCCTGGTGCTGTGCTGTTGAGCTCCTGGCGCAGAGGGTGATGCTGGCAACCAAGGAGAGCTTCAAAAACACATTTCTGTGGCTGAGCAGCTCTTCTGCCAGCCCAGCAGGGCTGGGGCACTGCCTGCAGCCAGCGCAGGCACAGCGCAGAGGCACAGAGAGCTTCCATCAGTCAGGGCTGGCAAGGTGCTCAGAAGGGACTGGGGCACAATCACTGCCAGCCCTTGGCACAGGAACCTCTGGCTGCAGGACAATGCAGCTGCAGCTCCTGCAGAGATCTCCTACAGCTGTACCATGCCAGTGCCTGCAGACTCTGTGAGTACATTCTCTGATTCTCTCTGCTGTTCAGCAGCCAGGGGTGCCCAGGGCTGTCCTGCACAGCAGGGTGCTGCAGCCCAGGGCGCTGTGCTGGGGCAGGGACTCTGCTGCCTGCCAGGGACAGCTCTCAGCCAGCCCTGGCAGTTGCTCGCGGCACTGGGGGACAAGGTCTGGGTGCAGGGAGACAGCTGCTAAGGCTTGGGAGTGTTCTCCTGGTGTGGGGAGGATGCTGCACTGTTCAGGACTGCTCCCACCATGACATTTAACTGCAGAGCATTTCCAAGTTAATTATACAGGGAGCTCAGGGAGTCAAGTTCTGTATAAAATAGAAGTTCTTGCTTTTTTAATGTACTGCTCTGTGTTTCCTGGGTGGGAAATTGCACAGAGATATTAGTTTCTCTGTTCAGGTGGAGAAAATAACCATTTCTCTCAAGTGTTACTAAACCAGGCACTGACAGAAATCAGCCAAGAGCCCCTTACAGGCAACATCAGTGTCACTTTTCCAGCCTTGTCAGGGTTGCTCTGGTTTTGCCATCAGATCCTGCAGATCCAGAGATGCCCCTGGCAGTGCCCTGTGCTGGGAGGGGTGTGCAGGGCAGAGCTGAGCCCCCAGGGCTGGGCTGGGCTCTGGCAGCACTGGCAGGGCCCAGCCCTGGGCACAGGGAAGCAGCTGCTGGCAGGGACAGCTCCAGGCAGCAGAGCCCTGGGCACGCAGTGGGGGGAAAGTGTCACCGAGCTGGGCTGGGATATTGAAAGTCCTCTCCAAACACAACTATTCCATCATTACTTTGTTTCCAGATCCCCATGCCAAAAGAGAGCAAATGTCCAACAGCAGCTCCATCAGCCACTTCCTCCTGCTGGCACTGGCAGACACACGGCAGCTGCAGCTCCTGCACTTCTGCCTCTTCCTGGGCATCTCCCTGGCTGCCCTCCTGGGCAACGGCCTCATCATCAGCGCCGTAGCCTGCGGCCACCACCTGCACATCCCCATGTTCTTCTTCCTGCTCCACCTGGCCCTCACTGACCTGGGCTCCATCTGCACCACTGTCCCCAAAGCCATGCACAATTCCCTCTGGAACACCACCAACATCTCCTACACAGGATGTGCTGCTCAGCTCTTTTTCTTTCTGTTCTTTATAACAGCAGAATTTTATCTCCTGACCATCATGTGCTATGACCGCTACGTGTCCATCTGCAAACCCCTGCACTATGCGACCATCCTGGGCAGCAGAGCTTGTGCCCACATGGCAGCAGCTGCCTGGGCCAGTGCCTTTCTCATTGCTTTGTTCCTTACAGCCAATACATTTTCCCTTCCCTTGTGCCAGGGAAATGCCCTGGGACAGTTCTTCTGTGAAATCCCACAGATCCTCAAGCTCTCCTGCTCACACTCATACCTGAGGGAATTTGGACTTATTTTTTTTTCCATCTCTTTAGCACTGTGTTGTTTTGTGTTCATTGTTTTCTCCTATGTTCAGATCTTCAGGGCTGTGCTGAGGATCCCCTCGGAGCAGGGACAAAGGCACAAAGCCTTTTCCACCTGCCTCCCTCACCTGGCTGTGCTCTCCCTCTTCCTCAGCACTGTCATATTTGCTCACCTGAAGCCCCCCTGCATCTCCTCCCCATCCCTGGATCTGGCTCTGTCAGTTCTGTACTCGGTGGTGCCTCCAGCTCTGAACCCTCTCATCTACAGCCTGAGGAACCAGGAGCTCAAGGCTGCAGTGTGGACACTGATCACTGGATGCATAAGGAAACATTAAACTGCTCACCAGTTTCTGCAAATTACTTGTAATAAAAGTCATCTTTGATACTGCTTGTTGGTTTCATTTCTCAAGTCCTTTTTCTTTGTTTTACTTCTTCTTTATTGTCTACAATAAATGTCATTGTTAGTGCCCTTTCTCATATTGTTTCTCTCCCCCTTCCCTCTTTGCATTGCACACAGCAGGCCTCAGCACCCACAGGCTCTTGACGTGGCCACAGCAACCTGAGGGAGCACAAATGCCATCAGCCCCTGGGGACACCAAGGGCTGTGCCATGCCAGGGAAACCACTCAGCTTTGTCCTGGCCTCTGCACTCACACACAAAGTTTGTTCCCAGCAGCTGGCAGGTTCCTGTGCCACTGCAGACATTGTTGCTCAGAGCCAGGGCTGCCTGGCAGACACCCCCAAACTGCCCTCAGCCTTTCCTTAGCTACACCTTTGCTTTCTTTACTCTTCCTGCCACAAATTTCTTCCTCTTGCCCACCCCTGTTTCATCCCTTGCACACAGCCCATCCCTGTTTGCCCTTTCCTCTCTGGCCCCACTCCCTATTTCAGTTCCTCAGCTGGCACCATGGGAACGTCCCTTGGGCAGCAGGATCATCTTCCAAGTGCTGCAGGAATTGTCTGCAGGCTCCTGCAGTGCCTGGTGCTGCTGCCTTGCCAGAGGCAGCCCAGGCCAGGGGGGCACATCTGGGCTGCTGTGTCTGCCTGTGGGGCTCCCTGTTGTGGGCACTGAGGAGGGGCTGCAGAGGCTCTGCAGCACTGACAGGATGGGCTTTGGTGCCTGGCAGGAGAAGCTCAGGGACCTGGGCTGCTGCACCTTGTCAACAGGAGGGCCAGGGCTCATCCTGCAACTGCTCCAAGGGTGCTTGCAGAGAATCACAGAATCAGCCAGGCTGGAAAAGACCTTGGAGACCATCAAGTCCAACCTGTGCCCTGACACTGCCTTGTCTGCCCTGAGCCTCCTCTTCTCCAGGATAAACAACCCCAGCTCCCTCAGACACTCCTCACAGCACTTGTGCTCCACACCCCTCACCAGCCTTGGTGCCCTTCTCCGGACACACTCCAGCCCCTCCATGTCCTTCCTAAATTGGGGGGCCCAGAATTGGACACAGCACTCGAGGTGCTGCCCAAGCAGTGCCCAGCACAGGGGAAGAATCCCTGCCCTGCTCCTGCTGCCCACACTGTTCTTGATCCAGGCCACCAGCCATTTGCCTTCTTGCCCACCTGGGCACACTGCTGCCTCATGTCCAGCCTGCTGTCCAGCAGTGCCCACAGGTCCCTTTCTGCCTGCCTGCTCTCCAGACACTCTGTCCCCAGCCTGCAGTGCTGCAGGGCTTGTTGTGGCCAAAGTTCAGGACCCGGCACTTGGACTTGTTAAACCTCCCCTGGTTGGATTTGGGCCTGGATCCAGCCTGGCCAGGGCCCTGTGCAGAGCCCTTCTACCCTCCAGCACATCAACACTCCCACACAACTTGGTGTCCCCACGGTTCCATGAGGCCCTGGAGTGTCACAATGCTCTCCAGGATTCCATGAGGCCTCCCAGTGTCACAATGTCCCTTTGGTTCCATGGGACCCCTTGGTGTCACAAAGTCCCTTGGATCCTTGGGCCCTGCAGTGTCACAATGGTGCCTTGGTCCCCCAAGGCCCTGCAGGGTCATAATGGATCCTTGGTTCCATGAGGTCTGGCAGTGCAGCAATGCTCTCCTTGGTTCCACAGGGTCACAATGGCCTCTTGGTGCCAGGGGGCACCACAGTGTTAAACACATTTCCTTCATTCCATGAGTCCCTGTGTAGCAACACTGGCCCCTTGTTTCCATGGGGCCCTGCAGGGTCACAATGGCCCCATCATGACATGAGGTCCTGCTCTGTCACAATGCTCTGCATGGTCCCACAAGGCCCTGCAGGGTCACAGTGGCCTCTTGGTTCCATCTGGCCTCAGAGTGTCACCATGAATTCCTTGGTGGGGCAGGGTGACAGTGGAGCCCTGGTTCCACAAGATCCTGCAGTGTCACCAGGGACCCTTGGTTCCATGAGGCACCCCAGTGTCACAATTGTCCCCTCAGTTCCAAGAGTCCTTGCAATGGAACAATGGCCCCTTGGTTCCATTGGGCACCAGGCTGTCCCCAGGCTCTCCTTCGTTCCGCAGTGGCACAATGGCCCCTTGGTGCCACAAGGCCCTGCAGGGTCACAGTGGCCTCTGTGGTTCCACCAGGACCCAGAGTGTCACAATGGACTCCTTGCTTCCATGGAGCCCCACAGTGTCATAGTGGCCCCTGGGATCTGTGCTGCCATGTCACACCCAGTGTCACCATGGTCCTCTTAGTGCCACCAGGCCCCACAGTGTCACAATGGCCCCTTGCTTCCCCAGGGCCCTGCAGGGTCACAATCATCCCAGAATCAACCAGGCTGCAAAAGACCTTGGAGAGCATCAAGGCCAACCTGGGACCCAACACCACCTTGTCACCCAGACCATGGCACTCAGTGCCACATCCAGGCTGTCCTGAAACACTTCCAGGGACGGTGATTGCCCCACCTCCCTGGGCAGCCCATTCCAATGCCCAATCACCCTTTGTGGGAAGAATATTTCCTAATGTCCAGCCTAAACCTTGCCTGGTACAGCTTCAGGCTGTGTCCTCTTGTGCTGTCACTGTTCCCTGGGAAAAGAGCCTGACCCCCACCTGGCTGCACCCTCCTGTCAGGGAATTGTAGAGAGACATGAGGTCTCTTCATTGTTTTCAATATCATATATTCACTTGCAATTCACTTCTGAAATCTGTGTAGTTAACCACAAAATTGAATACTAATTCCCTTGGACTTTTCTTGTTTGGCTGTTTTGAACAAATATTGATGAGCTATTCTCACTGAATTCCTGAAGTGAAGAGATCAATAAAGAGGAGGCCTCTGGATGTGTAATATTCAGCAGCACCCTCCATGTGGCTGAGGATCCATCCTCATCAGAGCAGGAATGAACAGAAATGTGCACAGCTTTGTGTCTGCCACAGCTTTGGGATGAGCCCTGTGCCTGGAGCAGGAGCAGCTCTGCAGGGCCCCAAGGCCGTGGCTGTTGTGCTGGCCTGGGCAGATGGGATGGCAGCAGGGGCTGCAGAGCTCTCAGCACCTCAGGCACAGGGGAGCAGGGCACACAGGGAGCCTCCTTTTGCCTTGGCCAAGCCCCTTCCTTCCCCCATGGCTGGGGCTGAGCCCAGGAGAGGCTGCTGTGTGCCCTTGGTGGCAGGCACAGAGCAGGCAGGGAGCCCAGGACATTTGTCAGCCGCAGCCTCTGTGCCCAGGCGTTGTCAGCCCTGGCTGCTGAGCCCAGCTTTGGCCTGGGCTGAGTTGGGCTGTGGCACAGCTCCATGCTCCTGCGGGGCTCAGGGCCTGTTGGCGGCCATGGGCAGCCCTGCCCGGCCTCTGTGCTGGCCCAGAGCCCGGCAGAGCCCGGGGCAGGGCTGTGTGTGCAGGCCCACAGGTGCCAGGGGCTGTGCAGGAGCTGGCAGAGGCTGCCCAGCAGGGAGGCCATGGGGCACAGAGCCCCAGGGCTGCTGTGGGCACCACGGCACAGGGGCCGTTCCCAGCCGCAGTGCTCCTGCCCTGGGCTGGGCCTGCACAGGGGCTGTGGCACCATGGCTGGGGCAGCACAGGGACACACAGGGGACATGGAGCCGCTGACGGGGCTGACAGCAAGGCTGGGAACAGACAAGGAATTGCTGGGCATTGCCTGAGCTGGGCAGGGCTGGCTGTGCCAAAGGCAGAGCTCAGCTGCCCTTGGGGGCTGCAGCAAAAGCCCAGAGCCCAAAGAGCCTCCCTGGCTGTGCTGGAGACCAAGGCTGCAGCAGGGAAATGCAGGGCTGCTGCACCATGGGCAGGGGCATGGAATTGCAGCGCACACAGCAGCTTGCAAGGTGCTCTGCTCTCCCTCAGCTGCTCCCTGAGAGATCCAATCCCAGCTGGGCACCTCAGGGCACTGGGACCCTACAAGTGGCACTGCCTGTTCATGTGCACCCAGCTGATGGCTGCCTGCAAAGGGGCACATGTTTAATACCTGTTAGTTTCATGAGACACAAGGAGATCTTTATTATCTGGGTCATTTGAGTATTTTAAGAAAAGGTGAAGTTTTCCTACCAGGAACAGGAATTTCTTGTATCTACTGGATTCTTCTCCTTATGGCAGGATAAGAGATACTGATCTTCCCCTCTACTTTTGCCACCAACATCCAGGCTAACACTTCATGGCCCTCTTCCTTCAGCTGCTTCCAGCTCTCCTGTTTAAATGGTCATGCCTAAGGATGTCTCTTCATTTAGAGCAGCTGGATCTATGTCCTTCCCATTGCTCCCAGATTTCCTCCTGCAGCTGTTCTCTGGTCATTCCAGTGCATCTCCCTTGATTGGCTTCATGCTTTGAGCTTCAGGGAGTTGCCCAATCTTCAGAAGTTTAAATAACCCCTTAGTCAGCATCTTATTTATATTTTTATCTTTTATATCACCTCTTCTTATATCTTTGTCTAAAATTCTTCCTGTATGGCAATGGCTTGCTGATGGTGGACATGTCAGAAGTTACTGGGATGTCACAAAGAGCTGAGGGAAGTGCTTTTATATTTATTCAGTTTTATCATGTTCACATTATTTATGTTAGCCATGAAGAGAAATCTTTCTTTGCCTCTGAGTCTCTCCAGTTCATGGTCCCTCAAAGGACACAAGCCTGATGAGTTGTAGTTCCCACTCCAGGGGCTGCACTTGGACCTCCCTCCATACCCAGAGCAGAGCTGCTTTGTCCCACAAAGTGCCTGGCAAAGGAGGGATGAAGGGAACAGGACAGGCTGTGGGCATCAGGGGCAGGGCAGAGCCAGGGAGAAGAATGACTTTTGCAGTTGATGGAGCTGTGCCTTCCCTTGGCTTTGTTGGCTGACAATAAATGAACATCCCTCTGTGTCTCGGGCAGCTCCTTGTGCAAGGAAAGCAGGTGGGAGTTGGAGCCTGGGAGCTGAAAGCTGCAGGTGCAGCCTGGGCTGGAGGGAGCTCAGATTTGTACAAGGCTGCTCTGAGTGCCGGGGGTGGGATGAGGGAAATGGTGGGGTGGGGGTAGGGACAGAGTCTGATTGATTATCAGCCATAAAAGGGTCTTGATTTTCATATCTATTCAAACTGCATCAGGAGGTGCTTGGATTCAGTGTCAATTGGAGATAGCAGATATTAATGAATTAACAGGAAATAAACCTAAACAGCACCCAAAGATATCTTTTCTCCCTGTCTCTGTAAATAAAATACCTTCACTTTGAATGCACTTCTGAAATCTGTCTAATTAATCACACGAGATTTGGAAAATTGAATCAATTTATTCCCCAAGGCTTGGTTTGTTAAGGTGTTCTGAATGTTCATGAGCCCTGGGGCCCTGAATTCCTGAAGTGCAGAGCTGAAGGCTGAACAAGCCTCTGGAGCAGTCAAATTCAGCAGCAGCCTCCAAGGTGCTGAGGATGTCAGCAGCCCCCACTGAGGCCATCCCTGCCCAGAGCCCCTGGGGGAATGGGCACACAAGGAGAGTGTCCCTGGGGCTGGGGCAGCAGAACTCAGAGGCACCAGTGGCTCCAGGTGGGAAATGGAGTGTGGAATGTGGCTGTGAAAGCCCTGCCTGGGCTGTGCCAAGCAAGACAGACCAGCCCTGACTCCCATCTCCCAAACTACTCTCTCAATGAGACGTTGAAATGGAATTATAATTGTTTGTGTCCTCTGACTTGGAGTCACTGCAGAAATACTAAGAAGAGATTCTCAGGAGCTCAACACAACAAAATAGCCTTTGCTGGGAACTATAGAAAATCAGAGAAACTTTGTCAAAATGTGTAATACTGACATTCAATCAACAAAAAAACACTTCTCAAAGCATTAACATGGTCCATTCAACTTCACAAACTCTAAGCCTGTTCAATTTTAAGTTACTCAATATTTGCAAGGGGACAGAATTAGAAGAGGAAGACACAGAGAGAAAGGCAAGTAAGATATAGAGGAGCACACACTCAGCTACCAACTCCTGGATTCCAGCAGTGTTCAGAGTTCAGATAGAAATTCCAGGAGGAGGTAGGGTCAAGATGTGTGCTTGCCTTGTGCTCAGCCTTAGATATCCCTTGGTCTTCCTGGGCCCTTCCCCAAGGTGGGACTTGGGGTCATTTGGTCACTCAGGAGCTAGGTTGGGGCTCCAGGGGTGGGTGTGGAACTTTGCCTTGGTGTGCCAGGGCCTGTCAGACACTGCTGGGCTGGGACAGAGGCTCTGGGGGGATTGCAGTTCCAGGGCAGGGCAGTGCTGAGGTTCCAGGGCAGGGCAAGGCTGCACCTGCCCCTTCCTCCCCCAAGACACAGGAAGTGTTTCCAGCCAACAATCTCCTCCAGTCTCTGACAAGAGGCAATGTTGGAGGGGGAATCCCAATTCTGGCCATGGGCACGTGGCCCAGAAGGACAATTCTGTTCCAGAGGAAGGAAAGCAGGGAGTCCCAGTGTTTGGAAGACACTAGGCCAAGACCAGCCAGACTTGTCAGTAATGGCAGATTTTGTCTGGGAGCACTCTTTGGATATAGGGAATTTTGGAGATGGAATCACAATTTTGGCCACAGGCCCCAGGAAAAGGAGGACAGTCTTTCCCATAGGAAGGAAAGCATAGAGCCTTCCCCAGTGTTTTGGGGACAGATGAGAGGTGACTCTTGTGAAAGCACTGCCCACCAGACTTGTCCTGGCAATATTCCTATGGGAACAATCCCTGGATATAAGGGAATTTGTGGGTGAAATCCCAGTTCTGGCCATGGCTGCCTGGCCCAGAAGGACAGTTCTGTTCCATAAGAAGGAAAGCAGGGAGCCCCAGTGTTTCAGTAGCAGATGAGCAGAGACCCTCACCATGCCAAGGACAGCTGGACCAGTCAGGCAGCCCCTAGGAGGCCAAATCAGCCAGACCTGTTCTGTGTTCCCTTGGTTCCATTGGGCCACACAGTGTCACACTGTTCCCAACAATTCCATGAGGCCTTGCAGTATCACAATGGTCTCCTTTGGTCACAATGGACCACAGGAAGCCCCTCTGTGTCACCCTGGACCTTTGGTTCCACACAGTCCTGCAGTGTCACAAAGGTCTCTTGGTTTCACCAGGCCCACAATGTCACAATGGTCCTCTTGGTTCTGTGGGGACACCCAGGGTCACAATAGTCTCACTGGTTACATGAGGCCTCACTGTCTCACAATATTCCCTTGGTGTCACAAGGCCCCTCAGTGTCACAATGGTCCCTCGGTTCCATGGGCCCTGTGCTGGTTCATTCCCCCCTGCCCTTCTCAGGACACCCTGACAGCTGAGAAATGCTCCTTGTGCCCCGGCCTTGGCCAACAGCCCCTGGGCTCAGCTCCTCTGGAGCCCATCCCAAACACTGTCTGCTGCCAGGCACTGCTGCTGCCCAACGAGCTCCTGGGTTCTTGAGGAGCAGCCCTGGGAACTGTTTGTGTTCCCTCAGGGGCACACCATCCCTGTTCTCAGCCTGCCAAAGAAAGCTGTTGATGCCCAGTGTGGATGTTCCAGGATGGAACATTGCTGTGCCTAAAGCCCCTCTCTTGGGGCTTTCCTGCCAACAGCGCTGCCAAAGGAGCCCCTTGGAGCTCTCCTGGGCCAGCGCCCTCCCTCTGAGCGGGGCCTCTGCCAGCCGGGAACTCTCCCATGTGCTGCACTCGGGGCATCCCCGAACAGCGACGGAGCCTGGGCTGATCCCCCCACTCCTTGGGGATCAACCCTTCACCTGCTGGGGAGATGCCAAAGCATCCGCAGGGAGCATTTCCCTGCCCTGCAGGGGAATTTCTCACAGCTCCCCTGCACTGACTCTGTCTCTGTGTGTGCACACATGAGTGCCTGTGCCCTGGCACATGTGGCAGAAATGCTGCTCTTGCAGGCTTTGAGTGCCTGGGATATCTGAGTCAGCCAGGACTGTAAGTGAGGTTAAGTCATGAGGTCTAAGCTAAGTCAAATGGTGCTAAGAGTTGTTCTTTTGATAGGTTGTTAGGTTTAGTAAATGTTATAAGCTAAATTGAATATTGTTTTATGTTATTTCTCTGTTAGATCATGAAGTCATATGTTGGAAGTTAGGTTAGATACTGTTATGTGCTGTGCTTTTGCTAAATTGTGACATTTAAGGTATCAGTTAAGGTTTAGGTGTAAGTTAAACCCTGCTAAGTTTGAGCTCTGTTAAGCTTTTAGTTACCGTATTCCTTTTATCCTTGCCCTCACTGTCCTTTTGTCTTACACACAAACACACACACACACACACACGCACACACAGACAAAGTGACAGTTTTGGGTTCGTTTCTGGTTTGATTGCCTGGATTTGGTTTTTTTTTGTTGTTGCTTTGTTTCCTTGCTGTGCCTGCAGTGCACAGTTAGGAGCAGAGTGACTCTTGCCAAGGAACTTTGTTGTGCTGTCCCTTAATATTCAATCTGGTTTTTGCTGATCCCTTGCTGGGGATTTTTTAAGCGCTCTCAGCCCCTCGTTGGTAACAGGGTGAGGGAGCCCTGGCCCAGGCTCTGGCCCTGAGGGACACAGGGACACTGCCGGGGGGTCCCTGTCCCCCTGTCCCACCCTGCAGGGCCCCGTCCCCCCGTGCCCGTGTCAGGCTCTGGGGTCGATCTCATGGAACATCCTCTGGGGAAGGCTGTGGCACCGGGGGCAGAGGGGACCCGGGGGGACAGGGGACTCCAATGTGCAGGAGCAGGGTTGGACTGTGAGGGGGGAGCTGTGAGGGGGGGCTGGGGTGGAGTGACCTCCCCAGGGACACCACACAGCCCCTGGGATGTCTCACAGTCATCTGTGATGTCACACAATTTCCATGTGATGTCACAAAGCCTTTCTGTGATGTCACACAACCTCCTGTGATATCACACTATTCCTGTGATGTCACACAGTCTCCCAGTGATATTCCATCCTTCTGTGATGTCACAGCCCCTGTGATATCACACATCTACCCTGTGATGTCACACATCCTCCATGTGATGCCACACAGCATCACTGTGATGCCACAGAGCCACCTGTGATGTCACAAAGCCTCACTATGATGTCACACAGCCTCCTATGATGCCACACAGCCTCCCTGTGATGTCACACAACCTCTCTGTGATGGCACACAGCCACCTGTGATGTCACACAGGTGACACACTCCTGCGATGTCACAGAGACCCCAGTGATGTCACACAGTCTTCCTGTGATGTCACACAGCCTTGGCACAGTCCTGCGGAGCCCCAGCACCATCACAGCCACAGCCACTCCCAGTCACCCTCAGTGCAGTCCCAGTTGCTCCCAGTATATCCCAGTTGTCCCCAACATGGTCCCACCTGCCCTCAGCATGCTCCTGGTCACTCCCAATACGATCCCAGTACCCCTCAGTGTCATCCCAGTCCCACCCAGTATGACACCAGAGCTCCTTGCAAGCTGCTGTGTGTGCTGCAATTCACTGCCCCTGCCCATCCTGCAGCAGCCCTGCATTTCCCTGCTGCAGCCTTGGTCTGCACAGCTGCTCCTGCTCCAGGCACAGGGCCCAAACCAAAGCTGGGCAGTGTGAAAAACGACTAAATAATGTTGGCTTTCCCATATATGTATTGACTTTTGCATCTTGTGATTGATCAGAAATATTTAGATGTGGTCTACATTATAACTCCTTTTTAGCTGCTTGTTAATATAACAGAATCCCACAGTGTAAGTATGTCAGCGGCTGCTTTTAGAAATAGTAGTGTAATAGATAGAATATCTATGTATCACTCAGAGAAATGGTAACATGATGGATAGACCTTAACAAAACATAAGATGTGAAAAAGTTCTTGTGTAACTAAAAGAGCTGTGTAGGATCATCCACTAATTGACCAGTCCGAGTGATAACAGAGACACAAAACAGAGCAGGAGAGAGGAAGGGAGGAGAATTCATTATTTTCTCTTCTCAAGAGGAGCATGAAACAGCAGGAATGAAACCATAGGAAGAAATCAAATTATTTCATATCCTACAGATATGGAAAGATGGGAAAAATCAAAGACAAAGAACCACAGTAACCTCCCTGGAATGTTTTAATAATGTATAAGCTAATGAATATGCATCTAATCCCAGCAATGTGCCTGTATATAGAGATCTTGATTTCAAGTGCCTTTGTGCACTTTGGCTGTTTGTCTAAAACACCCCAGCACCACTAGTGTATTTTTTAAATCCCAATACTATTATTAATACTATGACTATTATCATTGCTATTATTAAACTTTTAAAAATTCTGAAGCATTATTTTGGTTTTTCTCAGCTCTGAGAGCAGAGCATTCAGCCGGTGCCAGCAAGAGGCACCCAGGGCCAGGCTGCTGCCTCTGGCAGCTCCAAGGTTCTCCTTCCAGCCTGCCTCTGCCCAGGCTCAGGCTGCTCTGGGCTCTGCCAGTGCTCTGACTGGGGCTCCACCCTGCCTAAGGCTGGGATCACTCTCACCTCACACTCACTGAAAGCTCGGCACCAGGAGACCTTGCAGAGGCACCCTCACTGATCTTTGGCTTTCTCAGCTGAGGGCAAACTCTCCTGCAGCCAAAGAGATTGCACTCAGGGATACAATCCAGTGGCAGGAGCCCAAAATGCTCTCCAGTCACCACTGAATGGCTGCATCTGTACAGGATGTTTGGGCTGCCCCACCACCCCTTTGGTTTTTCCTGCAAATGCCATTGTCCTTTCTGTCTCAAATGGAAGCCACACAGATGGGCAAAACCCAGCCAGTGAGCCACATTCCATAGGCAGTGAGGTCTGGAGAGGATGAGTGAAGAACAGCCTTCCCCACTTTCAAACCACACCAAAGAAGCCATAAGTGTGCCTTAGCAGCATTAAAAAACAACTGGCAATTCAGAAGGAAATGTTGAGTTTTCTGAACGAGTCAGAAGGAGGGGAATATTTCAAATGAGTTGAGGTTTCAGAAATTTATTTATTTACAATCCTATTCTATAATCCTAGTCTAAAAAACTACTCAACAATCCTACTCTAGAATCCTACTCTAAGTTGGTTCTGAACATAACGTCTTGATATTATTGCCACATCCTTTTCTCCTCCTTCTTCTTCTTCACTGCATTGATCAGTGGCACCAGGCTGGAAGCAGGCTCGATTGATGTTACAAATGGATGCTGCTCATAAGAAAAAAACAAAAACAATGAAGCATGACTTTCCAAGCTCAGTGCTTCCCATGCTCAAACAGGATTCCTCTGGTTCTTGGGAAGATGCAGAAAGAGGACCCAGGCACATCTGCAACTCAATCTTCATGTGCAGGAACTTGCCATCACAGGCAAACCTGGCCCACAGTCCCACTAATCCATTTATTCTGGTGTCTTCACCTGGCTGGGATTTTGGCCCTAAAGCCAGGGCTCTAGGAATGGTGCTTTCTGTCCCTGGGGTTTCTTCCTCTCAGCAAACTCCAAAGACTCACACAGGTGCCTCTCTTTGACAGACAGGCACTAATTAGCAGCCTGTGCTAATTTCCACAGGGAGACAGAGTAGTGCCCACCTTTGCATGCCCTGCCAGCAGGGACAGCCGAGTGGCACTGGCTGCTGCAGCTCCCTCTGTGCCACAGGAGCTGGCAGTGACCCTGGGGCAGTTCCTGTCTGCTTGCCCATGCCAGGCAGCAGATGGGGCTGGCACAAGTCCCTCTCAACTGTCCCTGTTTGCGTGGCACAAACCTCTTAGTGTGGGCTGGGGACACAAACCAGGGCCCCTCAGAGGCTCACAGGGAGCCCCCCACAGCCCCTCCTTGCCACAGCCAAATCTCTGACTGCTCGGCCAGGACTGGCTTCCTTGGCTTCTTCCAACACCACTTCACACCTCTGTGCCCCACACTGCTCTACTTCAATACTTTTGCCATTATGTCAAACTGAACACCCCACCAAATGACAAAACAGGGAGACAGAAACAGTCAGAAGACAGAGCACCTCTCCTCTGAGGACACCCTGAGACACCTGGAGTTATTCAGCCTGGAGAGGAAGAGGCCCCAGGGAAATTTATTGCCACTTCCCATAACTTCAAAGTGGCCTCTGTGGGTGGGTGAGACATCTTTTGAACATGTCTAATTACAATAGGATGTGGGATAACATTTATAAACAGAAAGGGGATCAAATTAGAGTAGGTCTAAGGAGCATGGTGCAACACAGGCACAAGTTGTCCCAAGAGCTGGGAGGTGCCCCATCACTGGAACCATTCCAGGTCAGGTGGGAAGGGGCTCTGAGCAACCTGAGCTCTACTTTCAAGCTGTCCCTGCTCATTGCAAGGCACTTGGACCAGATGACCTTGACAGGTCCCTGCCAGCCCAGCCCAGTGCAGGATTGCTCACCATTCTCAGCTGAACAGCACCAAGAGTGCAGCTGAGGACCAGGGGGGCTCATCTGATGCCTTGGGCTCCAGTGCAGGAGAAGCCCATCCCTGGGGCACTGTTTCGCCTGCAGCCCCTTTGCATTTTACCTGCAGGAGCTCCTTGGCAGAGCAGCGCCGTGCCTCGTCTGTCTGCAGGCAGCAGCTCAGGAAGTCCCGCAGCAAAGGGGAGAACAGGTTGGGCTGCTGCAGCTTTGCTCTGCCTCCTGTGCCTATCAGCAGTTGAGGCTGGAGAAAAAGGCAACACCAGGCTCCACCTGCTTCTTTCACACCTGCAACTGCTCTCCCACAGCTCATTCTTTCACCTCCACTCTGCACTGGCACTTTCTGCCCTGCCTCACAGGCACAGATGACATTTCTATACCAACATAAACCCCCAAAACCCAATGCAGCCACAGCTTTTCCAACATCCAGGGCATCTTGCCTTGGCAGCTCATTTCATTGACTGTCCTAGTTAATGGGAACTACATCAGCAGACACATTTGCTTCTCTGCGGATTCACAGCAGCTTGACAGGCTTTTTGGAAGAGGGACTTTGCTATCCTAACTAACTCTACAGTTTCCAAGGACGATTACAAGAATGGCATCTCTACAGTGCATGTTGGTCCCTGAAGCACAGCTGCCATAAAACAGAACTCATCAAGATTTTGTCCTGTTTTTGGTTAAAGATGGAAAAAGCAAGCAGAACTGCTTGGGCATTGGTATGCGGCTTGTGCTTTTTCTTTTGTCTTTTCCTTTTATTCTTATTTTTTCTATAAAATTGAAACTGGGAAGGTCCAACCTCCATTTCTAAGGATCTTCATTACATGTTTAACCTCTGCACTGAAAAATTCTTGTGCTTCAGAAAGAGAGTTCCAACAGTGTTGAAAAAGCAACTGAAAATGTCAGGCATGGCTGGAGGACAAAATGGCAATTTGCTGAACTGGTTCTCTGCCACTTGCCTTGTGATGCAACACAAATTACAGCAGTTGCTGATGTGCTGCTGGGACATTTCCAGAAGGGGACCTTGGTGACAGTGGTGACAGCAGATGGCAGTGGGATTTTGTCCATTAGCAGAGAGAACATGGCACAGGTGAGAAAGACAGCAGGATCAGAGAGTGTTTGCACCTTACCTGGACAGGAGTTCCATTCCAGTGAGGAACTTCTCCTTCCACCATTTCGATGCCCACAATTCCCAAAGACCAGATGTCCACTTTGGGGCCATATGGGTGACCTGTCACCACTTCAGGCGCCATCCACCCACAAGTGCCGGCCACTGAGTTGTGTGCAGTGTGCTCAGGGCTGAGCTGAGCAAAGAGACCAAAGTCACCTGTGGACACAATAACACACCATGGAAGCCAGCTCAAATTAGGAAAGCAAGCACAAGAATTCCCCACTCCCAGCCTGAGAATATGCTGTTGAATCTGCTGGAGAAATGTCCATGCTCTCTTTCCTCAAGGCTTTGGCCAAGGAAGTCTGGCATTGCAAATTGCAAAAAAACCCCAGGTTTTTAAACACTGGTCACAGCAGTGGCCTTTCTTCCCCTGAAGGTTTAGATTGCAGCTCCCTCTCTCTGGAAGGGACACACACAGACCAACACCGCTCTTGACTGATTGTGGTTCCTTGTCAAACAAACCTCTGTGCACGTTGCAGCTGTGCCTTCAGCTTGCAGCAGGGGCCCCTGCACTCCACCAGCACCATTTTTGGGGAGCTGGCAGTCACTCCAAGCAGCCCCACACCTCACATCCCTGCAGCACTGCACCTGACCAAGGATATACTGACCCAGCTTGACAGAGCCATCACTTCTGAGAAGAATGTTGCAGCTCTTGACATCTCCATGGATCACATGGTTCAAGTGAAGAAACTCCAGTCCTTGCAGGCACTGAGAGAGAAAACAGAAACAGGAGGGCAAAATGAGTGATGTGAGTTGATCACACAAGGAAGGAAAGAGCTCTAAAAGATTCCCTTTCCAGGCCAATGGGGACTAATGTCAGAACACAGTGCCATTGAGAGCATGAGCTTGCTGCTCCAACAGCAGCAGAGCAGCACCTTGGTAAGGGAAGGCATGTCAGCTTTGGAAAGGGCAACAGCAACTGCTGTGGTAGACTGTGCCCTGCAAACCAGCCACAATGACTGCTGCTGCACTGGATATGCTCAGAAGCAAACAGCACTTGGGCTGCACTGCTATCCTTTTCACATGAGGACTGAGAGAAATGAGTCTCTCTTTTCTCTTTGTTGCTCGTTTCAAATCCTGCCACCTGCACATTTATTTATAGGCAAGGAATGCAGTGCAGACAGGCTCCAGGCAAACATTTAGAGAGGCAAGGTGGAGAACAGCAAATACAAGTACAAGAGACAGAGTAAGAATACAGGAGCAGGAGATGAGAGTGCAGGAACTGAGTGCAGTGAGTTCTGGGGCACTGTCAGGCAGTTCACTTGAGATGCTCTTGCTTGCCCATAGCACAGCAGCAACACAGAAACAAAGCTTGGCACATGAAATCTCTCCAGTTCTGAGCCCCTGTTTCCCAGACAGCTCTGCCCAAGCCCTCAGAGGCACAGGTGGGATTCCTGACCTCCCGACTGATGGCTGCCATCTCATCTTCACACAGGTTGGTCTTGCTGATGACATCGCTCAGAGTGCCTCCGTCCATGTACTCCATCACCAGCCACAATTGCTTACCCACAAGGTAGCTGAAAGAAGGAAACAAGGGTGTGCAGATGAACGTGCATGGCTATGTTGCTGTTTGCAACAGCAATTGGGTTGATTCTTGTTTCCAGGTGCCTTGGTGACAAGGGCAGAATAAAAGGAATAGACATTCCCTCTAGGCTGTGCAGTGTTTGCAGTCTGTGCAGTCTCAAGGACAAAGGCACAGCTGGAAAAAGGAGATGTTTTAGATGGCCATCAAGTGAAAAATGCAGTTCACTAACAGCCCAGATAAAAACCTGCCATGCGTGGTATTTCTGGAAAAAAGCACCTAGACTTCCTGGCATGAAGAGCAATGCAAAAGAGGGGACA
>JAGMWU010000115.1:82521-103813 GCA_018697195.1 Certhia americana | reverse complement strand
GGTGGTGCTGCTGGCCCTGAGGAGGCAGAGGAGGGGATATTTGTGTGTGATTATGGTGTTGTTACTGCAACGATCCCGAAATCGCCGCGTGATATTTGCTTGCAACACGGGGTGTCATTCATGAGTTATACATAAATGGCAGCTTTACATATTTAAAAGGAACATGGACTGCTTCATATCTGAAGTATGGTTCCCAGGGGAGAACACCACCATTTGATCTATTTTTGATTAAAATGTAAAAATTAAAAATTAAATCAAATGGTAGTCAAATTCCTCGGGGAAAACATACTTCAGTTATGAAGTATTCCCCGTAGTAACCTTGAGAATCTTACAGCTGTATTGTCTCATCTGTAGGTGGTCTTTTTATGTCTCACATAATTAAAATGAATTGCTGGTAGAGAACCCCTACTACTGCATACAGATTTATGAACCTGGAGGCACCTCCACTGCCAGACAAACAGGGACAGGCACGGCTCCCTCTGCAGCTGTGCCGTGGCCAGGCAGCCTCTGGAATCTGGGATGTGCTGGGAATCTGGGCTGCAAGGAGAGCGATCCTTTCCCTGCCTCCACAGAGAGCTGCTGCAATGCCAGGCTGCATCCCTAGGGAAGAGTAGGGGCTGGGAATGGACAGGGAATGGACACTGAGGTGGGAAAATCCCTCCCAGCCCATGGAGTGCCAGCTGTGCCCCATCCCCACCCTGTCCCCAGCCCAGAGCTCTGAGTGTCACCTCCAGGGATGGGGATCCAACCCTCCCTGGGCACTGCCAATCCCTCAGCACCCTTTCCATGGGCAAATTCCTGCTGCTGCCCACCCTGAGCCTGCCCTGGGCCAGCCTGAGGCCGTTCCCTCTGCTCCTGTCCCTGTTCCTGGCAGCAGATCCCAAATCCCCCCGGCTGTCCCCTCCTGGCAGAGATTTGTGCAGAGCCACAAGGGCCCCCCTGAGCCTCCTCTGCTCCAGGATGAGCCCCTTCCCAAATCCCTCAGGAATTCTCCATTCCCTTCCCAAATCCCTCAGGAATTCTCCATTCCCTTCCCAAATCCCTCAAGAATTCTCCAGCCCCTTTCCCAGCTCCTTCAGGAATTCTCCATTCCCTTCCCTGCTCCCTCAGGAATTCTCCATTCCCTTCCCAGCTCCCTCAGGAATTCTCCAGTCCCTTCCCAGCTCCATTCCCTGCCCTGGCCACACTCCAGCCCCTCCCTGGCTCTCCTGGAGTGAGGACACAGGGCTGGACTGAGCCTTGGAGGTCCCTGTGGTGGCACAAGGGGGACAATCCCTGCCCTGGTCCTGCTGCCACAGAGCTTCAAACATCCAAGGAGCCCTTGCTGCTCTAACCGATGGCTAAATGTCAGCAGAACATGATTGTGAAATTGGATTTCCTAGGAAAATGTGCTCTACACAATCCAATGCAACTTATTTCTAGCAAGCTGCTTTATCAGGCTGCCTTGGAATATGGGAATGTATATTTGATAAGATTAGAGAATCGTGGGGATCAGGAAAAATAAGACTCTAGACTTTGCATTCCCATTTTCACCCAGCTGAAGGACAAACATGTCATTTATTTTGTGTTTGGTTGTGATTCTCATGGTCCTCTTAATGTACCCACAGCAGTGGCTTGTGACTGTGCATCCTGCTCAAGCTGTGACTAAAACTTCCCTAACAACATTTCCATAAAAAAAGAAGGATATGGAAAGGAAATGCTCGGATTTATAGAGGAAAAAAAAAAACCAATTCTAACAATAAATGTATCAAGTCTAAGAGTTCCACTGTGCCTTGCAGAAACATTTTGTAATAAGCAGCAGGAGTGTTCAAATTTCAGTGTAATACTTGAAAGAAAATGTCTCTGATCTGTGAGTTTCTTTGGAGAGGGGAGTTTTTAATGTATAATCAGACTAAAATCCTCCTGTAATTGCACAGTGAGAGGCCTGTGAAGTTGGGGAAGGCTGCAGATGGAACACAGACCTACAGAAACACGGAGGTTTTTCCTCCTCTGTGGAGCCAGCGCTGTGGACTCAGCCTGAGGTTTCCCCAGGTGCAGATTGCACATGGGATCTGTCTGCACCAGCTGTGCTGTCACCTCCTGCTGCCCAGGCACCAGGGTTAATGAAATTAACAGCTGATTAATGAAATTCTGACTGGACCTGAGCACCCAGGTTCCTGGTGGACTTCCTTCCCCTTCCCACTTGTTCCAAATCATGTCCAACTCCATCCAGCTCCTTGGGAAGCTTTTCCTTCTCAAATCATTAACGTTTACCTCTTAATTACATGGAAATGCCAAATTGGTTTGGGTGGGAAGGGATGCCAAAGCCAATCCTGGGACACCTTCCCCTGTCCCAGGATCCAGCCTGGCCTTGGACACTTCCAGGGATCCAGGAGCAGCCATAACTTGAATCCTAATTTATTAACGAGGCCTTAATTAATAAAGAGGTGTCAACACACCTCTCCTTTTGTCAGTGGTGCCCTAAGCCAGGCTTGTCCAAGGCTTCAGTGGAATGTGAATATTCCATTCCGACTCCTCAGCAGGGCAGAGCACAGCTAAAATCATACAGTTCAAATCCTCCCTCTGCTCATGAACACCTTCCTGAGCACCAGCCTTCATCCCCACCACCCTCATCTCCACAGGCACAAGGAGAGGGGCAGGAATCCATCTCCAATCCCTCAGCACTCGCTGCACCAACAGGGCACTGGTTTGTTTGAGTCTGGAACGTAAAAAAAGCCTTTAAATAAAAATTAAGTTCTCTGAATGAATTCAGCACCTCCCAGCAAGTGCCAGATGCTTCAGTCCCTGACTCAGTAGCTCAGTAAGGAAAGAGCCTGGGAAGCTTTTCAAATGTGCATTTTTGAGGAAAGGCGAGAAGGAAATGAACTCTGAGTAGTTTTTAAAGGAGTTCGTATGGAAAGGGAAATAGCTGCTGTGAGTTATTTGGTGCAGGGAGGCTATTTCACTGGAGATGGGGTAATTTAGGGTAGCTAGTAAATAACATTCTGTTTTCTGTCTGGATTTATGGCCAGGGTTACATCACTTGTGCTGAGCTCCTGTTGAACTCATTCCAGTCCTGGTAAAAGCTGAGTCACAAAATCCTGCCCTGTCCAAAGTTTGCTTTCTCAATCCCTGTGTGCAGCAAATCACTTCCCCAGACTGGGACAGTTACTTTAGGGAAGAGGAGAGAAGAATTTCTCTGTCCTTTCTTGACCCCAGGGTTGCTGTCTGTGCTGAAGAACAGAGGGGTGGGTCAGGTTTAGTTCCAGCTCTTACAGCGAGGAATTTGGGGGTCTAAACATTCCTGCTTGGGATGAGGGAATGCTCCTGGAGCAGCCTTTGGGTTACAGACCTGATTTCCTTGGGGGGGATCCCCCTGAGCCCTTAGTGCCCACTGAGAGCACACCACACTTGGAATAAAATCCTGGAATTGTTTGGGCTGGAAGGGACCTTAAATTTCCCCCAGTGCCCCCCTGCCATGGCAGGGACCCCTCCCACTGTCCCAGGCTGCTCCAGCCCCAATGTCCAACCTGGCCTTGGGCACTGCCAGGGATCCAGGGGCAGCCCAGTTTGAAAAATTCCTCCTTGGTGTGAGGGGTGGGAAATGGCTACGCCCAGAAATGGGCAACGGGTTTAAATAAAGCTCTGCTGGGTGAGAGGCTTGTTTGAAAGGAGCAGAACAATGAGTTCATACAGTGGCAATCATTCAGGGCACTGCCACAAATACAGTTCCAGAGTGGAAAGGAATCAATATTTCCATGGGTTTATGCTGAAAATAGAAAATGTCTGGTTTTACCATCACTGCATCTTCAGTAACTCAGGTGTACCAAAGTCTGAGCCTGAAGGGAAAGCCAGACAGCAGAATTTCTGTGGAATTTGTGGCCTTCACCTGCAGGAGGGCAGGGCTGGATGGGATTTTGGGCATGAATTGTTCCCTGGCACAGGGTGCCCAGAGCAGCTGTGGCTGCCCCTGGATCCCTGGCAGTGCCCAAGGACAGGTTGGACATTGGGGCTGGAGCAGCCTGGAACAGTGGGAGGTGTCCCTGCCATGGCAGGGGTGGAAAAGATGAGCTTTAAGGTCCCTTCCAGCCCAAACCAGTCTGGAATTGTATGAATTTCAGACTAACTGGGCCCAGGAAAAGCATCCGTGTGGAGCTCCCTGCACGATGTGATTGGGACTGACTCAAACACAAAACTTGGTTCCCTTCTAGAATCACAGTGGCAGGTAAAGGGAGCTCCGTGGCTCTTCAGGTTGTGAAGAGCAGATGATTCAACAGCAGGATGAATAAATAATGAAGGAAAGTGAGATTATAAATTGTACTTCCTCATTTGAAAGGCCTCGTCTCCTGATTCATCATTATAAATGCGTTACAAACTTCGGGTCATTTACAAAATAATAGAACGCTTTAAGATTACCCTTAGCTTTATGTAAATGCAATTTTAATATTCTATCTTCATTAATTATCTAATCTTGGGAGCAAATAAACTCCTGACACAATTCTGTAGCTATTTTGCCAGCAGGATTTCCTTTGAAGTCGGCGGCAGTTGTAAGAGGAAGTGGATGACAGGACTGAGCCTCACCAGCACTTTTAGAAGAAAAGGAACTTAAACAGTAGCTGAAAATCCAGACTTCCTATGGGCACAGAGCTATTCCTGCTCTGCCACACGTTCATTAGTGCCAGAAAAGTGGCATTTTATTCCCGCTGCTCCTGTTCCAGAAGCGTGGAAGGGGTTTGCTCCCACCTCCTCCCAGTCCTGCTCTCCTCCCTCCGCTCTCAGCCTGGTCCTGCAGGAAGACCCAGCGGGGTTCAGGGAGCTGCAGCTGGACCTGCTGGATCTCTGCAGCTCTGTTTCCTCTCTAAAGCAGGTTTGTACCTCTTAATTGTGGCAGGTGGGGCTGGGTAAGCTCTGCGGAGCAGCGTGAGCATCACCACAGACGTCACAGAATCCCAGAAGGGTTTAATTGGAAAAAGACCTTAAAACCCATCCAGTTCCAACCCCTGCCATGAGCAGGGGCATCTCCCACTATTCCAGGCTGCTCCAAGCCCTGTCCAACCTGGCCTTGATGCCACGGTGCCAGCCTGACCCCAGGGAAGCCTGTGCAGGCTCCTACTTGTGCCCCTGCTCAGTGTCCCATCCCGATGGAAATGCAGCCTGGATGTTTTCCACCTGATTTTGAATTTCACCCAGCTCGACGCATATAAATGCTCATATTAAAAGGAATTCATTAATAACTTATATATTTAGTTTCTTCAGAGCAGAAAGAGCAGAATCAACGCATGGGGTAGGGAAGTGCTGGGTTCAGAATCCCCAGCCAGCCCAGGCAGCAGCGGGGCTGTTACTGCTCCCCTCAGAGCTCCTCAGCTGAGACAACAATTTCCAAGTGTGAGCTCTGGCATTTCACAGCCCCAGAGCTGCTCATTCCATCCCCCAGCTGCTCTGTGCAAGGTAGGGATGGATATTCCGGGCTATCACTGTCAGTAATAATCCCATCCCTGTCTGTCCATTATTTTAGTAATTATTTCTCCTAAAAAGAACTACTGAGCATGATTACAAACGTGGCTTTGTTTGGGTTGTCTCTTTTCCTGGCGAGTAGCAGATTCCTGAATTACTTGACTTTGTTTAAGAATATAAATGATGCTCGCTGTGCTTTCCCAATGCCCGGCCCTGACCCCGGGAGTATAAATTTAATAACACAACACTCTTGATAAACTCATCTGCAAACTGCTCAAAGTTCACAAATTAAACCTTATTTGCATACAGAAAACACATCAAAAGAGCATTAAGGGCCCAATTTGGGTCTTTTGAAGCTCTGCAGGCACCACTTGCCCATCTCTGCTGCTGTAGCCAGAGGAGAGGACAGGACCCATGGCTCTGCCCATCCCTCACTGTGCCCAGGGGCTGGGCAGGGGCTCCCAGAGCTGCCCACCCCCCAAAATCCCCCTCTGTGTGCCACACTGTGTGCTCTCGCTCCATTCTTCCAGCCCAGCACCAGTCTGACCACTCCTGACTGGGAAGATGCGTGGCACCAGTAAGAAAATAACATTATTTATGGAATACACCACGAGTGACCACACAGCTGGCCCAGGGCTGCTGGAGATGACCACCCCACTGTGGCCGGAGTGTCCTGGAGCAGTTTCCAGGGGTCACTCTGCCCCGGCGAAAAGGGGGATCCCGGGGGATGGAGATGCATTCCCAGGCTGATTCCCGGTGCCAGGCTGGTGCTCCACAGCCAGTAACTCATCCCTGCCACCACAGGAAGGAGCTCCAGCACTGCTCGTGGAGCATCGCTCAGCCCTGCGGCTACCTGGGCTCGAGTCTGCCCCTACAGCTCTATTTGTTCCATTCCCTCTGATCCTTCAGTTTCCTATTTTGTGTTTCCCAGGCTGTGCCCTGCATTAGTGTGTCACTCTGAACCCCACCCAAAGTGTCAGCCAGCTCTCCTCACAGCTCAGGCACACACAACAATCCTTGGGCAGCCCCAGAGCCAAGGACACCAAAGCTGCAGCCTCAGCCCCAAAAGTGCAAGCAGCAGAGAAGTGAGGGGAGAAGCTGGGAGGGTGGGAGTGCAGAACCTGGGGCTGCAATGGCACAGTGAAGGCCAAGCTGGGAATGGAGCAGAACTGAGCAAAGGGGGAGAACTCCTGAGCCGGGCTCCATCCTGGCTGTGCCCACAGCCGGGCCCTTGTCCTGCCCAAGGTGCATCCTGTGAAGGGATTTTAATAAATCCCTGTTTTATTGCTGTAACTCTGACCAGCCCCTGCTCCAGGGACACTCTCCAGACATCACCTTCTCCTGACATCCCCTCCCCACAGCCCAGCTGAGGATCCTGCAGGAGCTGGGCTCCCTCCTGTCCCCACAGCCAGGACACAGAGCTCAGGGCTGCAGGGATTTTGGCTGCTCCAAACCTGGCTCCTGAGCTGCCTGTGAGTGTCCCAGCGTGTCTCACTGCCAGGATTTGCAATCCTGAGCCGGTCTGAAGAAGACATAATGTTCTGTTTTACCTGCAGGGAGAGCTCCCGGCGTAACCTTTGCAGCAGCAGAGGGTGGGCTCAGGTATTGATCAGCCCTTCAGAAAAGCAGGGAATGATCCTGACACGGCTCCATCCACACCTGGGGTGGGGCTGTGTGCAGGAATCCTCATGAACAGCGCCAGCCTGGGGGGGAATTCACAGAATCCCCAGGTTGGAAGAGACCTTTGGGATCATCCCAGTCCAACCCAGCCCCAGCACCACCTCCACTAAACCAAGGCACTGAGTGCCACATCCAGTCTTTTTTAAACACATCCAGGACTAGGGAATAAAATAAAATAAATAAAAATAGGCTCCACCACTTCCCCAGGCAGAGGATTCCAGAATTGCCAATACCCACAGGAGAGGGAGCAGCAGCTCCTTGAGTTCCCCAGACCCATTTGAGAGCAGGAACTCACCTTCCTGCTCTCCTGAGGGAATATCCACAGGTAAAGCATCCACAGAGTCCCAAAACCCACCTGGACCCAGCCCGGCACCAGCTTGGCCTGAAGGACTCCTCAGAAGTGAAAGGGAATAAATTGAATTAAATCAACCCTAAATTAACAATTTCTGGGTGCTCCATGGGGTTCCCCTGAGTTTCCCCTCCCTGTTGCTCACGGTTCTACTGAATCCCAGAATCCCAGAGTGGTCTGGGTGGGAAGGGACCTTAAATGTCACCCAGTGCCACCCCTGCCATGCCCAGGGACACCTCCCACTGCTCCAGGCCCCGATGTCCAAGCTGCATTTGCACACCTGAGATGTGAGAGGATCAGATCTGCTCGGGGACCCCCATCCCTTCCCAAACCCCCCTCCCTGGGCACACCTGAGTGCTCCCAAAGGCTGCCCCAGCCTCGTGCCCTGCTGTCAAATATGTTTAAGCATCTTTTCTCACGTCTGTGTAGAAGAAAAAGTATTATCTCCAGGAAAAAGTGTCCCTTGGCTGCCTTCCAGTCCCCTCCTGCCATAGCCTGATACCAGGAATTACAAAACAAAGGAATAAAAATACGGCAGATAAGTGGGTTTTGTATAAAAATTAAATTAAATTAAATTAAATTAAACTAAATTAAATTAAATTAAAGTATGTTCACAAAATACACAAGTGGAAACCACGCGGTCTTTGGCCCTAATGTGTTACAAAGAGAATTTTGGTTCCAGGACACCCCCAAAGGGGACAGACCTTTATTTAG
Organism: Certhia americana; assembly: GCA_018697195.1. NCBI lineage: Eukaryota > Metazoa > Chordata > Aves > Passeriformes > Certhiidae > Certhia > Certhia americana. Next base: position 95,637 of record JAGMWU010000115.1, on the reverse strand, counting down.
GCAACTGAAAAAGCCCAAATGCAAAGTGAATTTAAAAACCAATTACTTAAACCAACGTTTCTCACTTTTTATTTTTTTTTTTCTGATTTAAATCATGATTAAAAGCAGTTCCTTGGCTGATTTCAATCAAACCACACAGCCTCTCTCTGCTGATCTCAAGCTGTTAAATAAGAAACAGAAAATCATCAATAACCCATCTGTGTCACAGATGAGGAGCAGTCCCACGGGGACTCCTGCTCCCTGGTTCTCATATGGCAATCCCTGGATTTTTGAGGGATGGCAGGAGCTCCCTCAAAAAAGGAGTTTGTCCCCTCAGGTGTGTGACAGGAGCCAGAAGTGAGGCCTCACACAGCAGGGTGGTGACCAGGTATTTATTTACACTCCCTAAAAAGTGCCTTAAGAGGCACAGACAGCAATTATATTCCACAAAAAAAATTTCATTTTCCTGAGGGTGCCATCCCTGCTTTGGGAAAATCCACCCAGGAACCAGGGACAGGGATGGGCACAGCGCACCTGCCGACGATGGAAACCAGGTAATAATTTCGGAAAAAAAAAAAAAAAACAACAAAAAAACCCCAAACCCTCCAAGATCATCGAGTCAAAACCATTCCCAGCACTGCCAGGATGATGAAAGGAGCAGGGAAAATTTGTCAGGGGGAGGAGGAAGAGCAGGGGAGCCCAGGGAGGGTGGGTGGGTGCCGGGGTTTGCTCGGAGCCGTCACGGAGCTGTTTCCCATGGTTGGGAAATTCCCCCACGGCTGCAGCTCCCCGGTTGTCTAATTGTCCTTGATGTATTTTCTGTCCCCCAGGAACGCCATGCAGACCTCGCAGCTCCAGATGTCTGAATATTATGCAGGAAGCTGGTAAACAAATTCCTCCTATTTTTCCTGCTAGCAATTAGGAACGTAGGAAGAACACATTGCTGAGCAGGCGAGGGAGCCACCACAGATATTTCATATGCATTTATAGCCACTTAACGCCTCTGGAAGGGTGATAAACACCGACTATTGTAAATCTGTTTGATCACCCCTTGTTGCTACAAAATCCGGAAAAAGTCAAAATGAGGGGGAAAAAAGAAAAAAAAAACAAACAAAAAAACAAACAAACAAAACCCAAACAAACCCAACCCAAATGTTGAAATAAGAGTTAAAATTGGGACAAATTAGTGATTACAACTCCTTCCATGTTAACTGTCAAGCACTCGGGTGACAGAGCAGCTCTGCCACTTCCCCCCTAGCAGATTTTTTAGGTGATTTCAACTTTTCCCTCCAACTTTAGCTCGGGAGCAGGTCCCTGCCCGGCTCCTGTGTCTCTCCTCTCCACTAATTTCTCTGCCTCCTCCAGCAACCCTGACCTTGCAGGGCTGGCTTAGGTGGCTTCAGGAGTCTTTGCCAGCATTAATTGTCTTGATTTTAGAGCCCCGCGGGGTGCAGACTTTGAAAAGGAGAATTTGTTCAAAATGAAAAAAAATCCAGCACCGTGGCTGTGCAAAACCAGCCCAGAGCTGGGGAACCTGGGAAGGGAATGACAGGGTGAAGGAAGGGATGGTGCTCCTGGAAAGCACAAGCCACCCAGCCACATGCTGGAGTTCTACAGGGTGCAGAAATCTGGGAGCAATTCAATCTATTTGGTGGTGAAAAGGAAATTTTAGCCAGCTCAGCTGCTCTGAAGTTCTCAATGCCATGGTGTTTTCTGGGAGAATGAAGTTTGTCTCTGTTTCAAACCAAGAACTGAGCTGAGCTCTCTTTTCATGGCTAAAAAAACCCCACTGCAGCATCTTCCCAAATAAACAGCTGTGCCAGAGTGGATTTCCCATCCTGTTAGGCTGGAGTTTGGTCTTAGGACAGATAAATTCTGAGGTAGAGGGAAACAAAGAGATGGAGGCAGCTCCTCCTTCGCAGCTTCAGGGTGTTTGGCTTGTGGCAGCTCAGTGGCCAGGGGTCCCAAGGGCTCTGTCCCTGCTGTCCCTGGTCCCAGCACATCCGGGAGCACTGGCCATCCCCCTCTGGAGTGTCCTGAGCTGCTGCCTATGCCCAGCCCCAGGGACATCCACACCCACCTGCCCCAGCACCCCAAAAATCCCACAGCCTGCCCTGCCAGGACCTGCAGAGGGGCTGCAAAGCCCCTGCTGGCCGTGGGCATCACCCTTATCACCTCAGGGCATCTGCCCTGCACAGAAATCATGTTGTGGCCTACTTTTGTGCATTTTGGTTCTCATAACTAAAGAAATTCTCCTCTGGGCACTGCCCTGCCCAAGCAACAGGTCCCAAATGCAGGTGCAAGAACCAAGGCCACTGCAGCATCAGCTCCTGATCCCTCTGTGAGGGGTTATCCATCCTTTAAAATATCCTGAGCCCTGGAGGGTGTTACGGGCAGTCAGTGCTCCCAGCCACAGTGCTGCACTTTGCAGAGTGGCTTTTCAACACTTCTTACATTTTTTTTCCCCCAAACAAAGGTGCTGGTGAGGCCCAAGCTGGCCCAGAGCATCCTGGACTGGCCATGTTTGTTTTGGAGCCAGGCAGAAAGGCTTTGGTGCCACCTCTGCTTAGGGAGAGGGAGCAGGAAACCTGAGCCAGGGCTTTTCAAGCCTTCTCAAATGAAGGTTTAAAATAGCCCCAGGACCTGGTGATGCCCCAGAGCAGCTGAGATGCTCCTCTCAGACCAGAACTGAGAGAGCAGCACGGGGATGAAGTCACTGAGCCAAATGATGTCTCCATCAAGCAGCACTCACAGGGTGCTCAGAGCCCCTCGGTGCCCCCAAACCCCACCTCTGCTGAGGGTATTTAAAAATCCCTTCCAAATCCATTATCCTGACGCAGAAATAAACTGCAACCTTGCAAAATAAGTGTCCATTTGCTCCTTTCATCCCTCTCCTCTGGCTCAGGTGTGTGTGGAGCACAGACCTGTTGGAGGACTCAGATCGCTCCCGCTCCTCGCTGCGATGAAGGAATTAAATACAAAATCTTCTGTAGGAAGCAATTGTGAAGTGTGGAAGTTTCTAGTCAGGCAAATAAATTGGATTTAAGTATATTACAGTCATAATCTTTTTCTGCCTCTCTCCAGACAGCCTTTGTACATGGAGAAATGAGAATGTATTCTCAGACAAATCTTGACCTGAGGGAGAAGGCTGCGGGAATCTGGATTTTCAATAACATAAGACAATAAAGCTCAGACTTCTAACCTGCCGCAATATGGTAAAAGTATAAAGAGCTTAGCAACTAATAAAAGAAAAGGGTCTTCCAACTCATATTTGAAGATCTAGACCCCCAAAAGGACACTTCATAAAGATCATAATGGGTTAGTCAGTATCTAACAGATACCATGTACCTTGTTGACCAATTGTCTGACAGTTGTCTTCTGCAGGCCTGGATATTAATAAGCCTTGTGTTGATTTCCTTGGGGTATTTTGTCTTCGTAATTGTACATCTCCTTGTTGTGACACTGCAGCCTGCGATGTATTTATTTAATGCCATTCCTATAGCAAAGAAAAAAAGAAAAAAGAAAAAAAAATCATCAGTGCATGTACGGCGTTGTTTGCCTCAGATGAGATGCACACGCTGCAAATTTCCTCCCCCCCTCTGAGGTAGGAGAATCAAAGCCAGGCAGAGGGAGAGCTCCTGGACTTGGGGCAAAGAGGAAATCCAGATGTGTTTTCCCCTCAGGTGTGAATGTGTCTTACTGCCTGCATTACACAGGGAATACAAAGGGATTCAATTATCACCGCATTTTGATTTCTAACAATAACAAAAACTCCTTCTAGAAGGGATTCCATTAAATAATGTTTTGACAGATAATGCTGGTGTAAAGTAGCTGTCAGTCAGGCAGCGAGATCAAGGGGAAACAGATGCACGAGGCAGATCACAGGGGGGCTTAGGGAGTGAAAATGAAGCCTGGTACAAACTCCTCTCACTAACAAAACAAAGGCTGGCCGGGGCCTCATCCTGCTCTCAGCGTTTGCTGGGCAGCTCCGGAGTAAAATGCAAATATTTAGAGATTGTCTGCGAGAGAGGAGCTGCAGCTCTGCACAGGTGCAGGGCTGTTTGGGGCACTCCGTGTCACACCAGGTGTGGCCTCGGCTCTGGCACAGCAGAGGTGAACTCCAGGCTCCCTGCTGGGATTTTGGCCAAGCCTCCCTCTCCCCTGCACCATTCCCACCTCAGCTCGTGGCCGGGATACCCTCACTGCCTGAAAATCCCACATTTACACAAAGACTGCTTTTCTTTGCCACTGAAACAAAGCTCAGCCCCCACTTGCTGCGTGACCCCTCTTGCACGACTTGCAGAGCCCCTGCCCTGCTCTGCAGTGAAATGGGAATTCAGCCCATCAGCCCATCATGGAATCCAGCCTGCTTTGGGTGGGAGTGACCCCAAATCCCCCCCCAGAGCCCCCCCTGCCATGGCAGGGACACCTCACACTGCCCTAGGCTGCTCCAGCCCCAAGGTTGATCTTTTCCAGCCTGACCTGGAACTTTGGTCATCTTCCCCACCTTCACCTCAAAGTTTATCCTGTGATTAAGAATGTTCCTTTCTCTCCAAGTCCCATACAAAATCCCACAGAAATGCTTTGTCACAGCCCCCTGTCACCACTGACTCACCCTGGCTGTGCTGCTCCCAGGTTCCAGCCACCACAGGAGCCTTGGGGTCATTCCTGATGCTGCTGCCCCTCTTCTGAGGCTTTCCATGCTCTGCCTCCAAGGTGGGATTCGAGAGATAAATGGAACAACACAGTGGAGGCAGCCTGAGCTGAAAAAGACACAGGAGAGCACTAAGGAGAATATTAAAATTAAGAATATTTTGATTTATGGCAGCATCCAAAGTCACAGCAGAGTGTGATGTGAGCCTGATGCAGATGGGGCTGCTCCAATCCCGATCCTGGCACATCCCAGGATAACATAAATTGTGGGAAATAAGAGAAATAAAAGATGTGTTTCAAGGCATTTGCTTAGGGGCCAGGTTAAATTACAATTAATTACAGTCTTGAAAAGTAAATCTCCAAACTTTCTGTTCAAGTTCTGAATGAGCTCGTTGAAAACTTTTGACTATAAACTATATTTAAAAGGCATTCAGCTTTTAAGAAACAGATATTTTTTTTTTTTTCCCATTGCTGAACTTCTTCTGGAAACTGAGCCCTTAGTTTAATATGGGATTAAGAAAGGAAATACCCAGGCAGAAGATTCAGGGCTCTTCTCTCTGGAATTTATTGGGTCAGACACAGCAAATTCCAGCTCCTTCTCCCAAAACAACCCCTCTGTCCCACCAGGGTGAAGAGATGTCTTAAATGCTCTAGAAGAAATCTTCAATTAAAGTGTCTGAAATTAAATTTCTCTGTTTCTAGGTAAAATTTCGTGGGGGGAGGAAAAATCAAAAAAAGAGTAAAAGTTTCTCGAAGAGAGAAATGAAGTGAGGAAAGGATCTGATCTGCTAGCTCCATATTCCTCCAGCAGTGACGTGGGTAAAAAAAGAAATATTTACAGGAGAAAATCAGAAAATTAGAGAATGTTGAGGTGCTGTACTCATGGGAGAATGCTCCAAATTATGAGATAAAGCAAAGGAATAATCCGGCTGGAGAATCCCAACAAAAACTGTGCGAGAGTCTCAAGGAAAATAGGAAATGCTTCTTTTAAATGGATTATTAATAAATATTGAATTAAAGCTCAAGGCACTGCCAGTGCTCGAGGAAGGGTCAATAAAACCACATTTTTAGGATATCTGATATTAGGAATTTTTCCCTTTGGGCATGCAGGATTAGTGGCAGGAGGATGCTGTGCCCTGGAACCCCAGCAAGGACAGCACATGGCCTTGGCCTCCGGGGAGCTGCTCTTCCATTTGGCTTTTTTTAAACCCTCAGACAGAGTTACAAGATTAGAGAAGTGGAACTGAACTTAACGAGCAGCTAATTTTATCTTTTGTTTTGCCTGATAAACATCAGCTCACAGAGTCCGAGCTGAAAACTGCAGCCACGCTTGGGAAGGAAATAACACGGGATATTTATAGTAAATAATCCTATTTTAGTCATTTTACACAAAGCTGTAGCTGAAAAGCTTGGCTTCGTTCACCCACTTTACCTGAAGCCCTCGAAATAAATAAATTTCCATAAACACATTTTGTTGAACAAACACTAAATGGGGTTTTATTTTGCCCCCAAAACTGATTTGGACACAAGAGTCCCTGAGCAGCCACCCCTCCATGGGAAGCAGGGCTGGGCACATGCAGGTTTTCCAGAAATGCTGTGCCTGAAACAGGAATTTTAATACCACAGAAGTGCTGGAAACGAAGAAAATTCTTCAAGAGAACTTCACTCGTGGAGCCTGGAATGTGATCAAACCTCCTGGGACTGGACTGGGCAGAATTATGGGGAAAATGTCCCATCCCTGGCAGTGCCCAAGAACAGGCTGGACACTGGAGCATCCTGGAACAGTGTCCCTGCCATGGCAGGGGTGGCACTGGATGGATTTAAGATCCCTCCCAACCCAAACCATCTGGGATTCTCTAAAAATGCTGACTCTTCATCCCCTCAAACACAGCAAGTCCACGCAAAGCAGCACTGCTGGAATTTGGTGTGCCAGGACTTTGGGAATGCTCCAGGCACAGCCAAGCACATTCCAATGCCCCAATATTGCATTTCTCATTTATTATGATACTGTCACTGTGTTTATCCTTTCTTTTAGGTGCTGTGCTGTAGCAGGAGCAATGCCCCTGCAGGCTGCCTATCACCTCTGACGCTGTTTCACTGCCCTACAACTTTTACATCTCTATTTTCAACCTGAAATTCGCCTTGGGAAGCCAAACCCGGGATCTGCTGTCCCTCTGAGGACGTCAAACCCCACCAAGGCAAAGCCCTGTCACATCCCCTTTTCCCTTCTGTATCCCAGCACCAAAGTTGCAGCTGGAACCACGTGCAGGGATTTGTGGTCCAGCAGCTAAAAGCCCTTGCTGGAGGAGACAGAGGGAAGCAGCTTAATGTGCTCTTGCCATGTGGTAATTTTCCAGATAAATGGACAGTTGCTTCAGCAGCTTCCCTGTTGAAGGTCAATGATCCATATAATACGGGCAATTACGGAAGTATTTCCATGGCAGACTCGGTGACAAATTTTCAGTGTGCAAGACAACAGAGAAACTGGAGCAGCAGCTCCAGGATGAGGGGCTGAGGCTTGGGATCCCACAGCTCAGCTCCTGTGTGGTGTTTGCTGGAGGAATCAGCTCAGCCTCGCCAGCTCACCTGGTAATTCTGTCTCTGTTTCCTCTGATTTGGGCATTTCTTAATCCTCGTTTAATCCTGAGGTTAAGCTACCACCTCCTGGCTTTCACACACGCACACTTTCCTGCCTTCCTGGTCGAAGTTCAGCACTTGGTTATTTTATAAAGGTTCTCCAGGGCTGAAGGAAAGGGAAAAGATAGCAAAAAAAGGGAAAATTGTTCAGCAATTGGAAAACTTGGGCTCCCAGCAGAGACACAAACAGAAGCACTTTTAATGGCATCCCAAAACAGGGCAGGAGGCATTTTGGGGGAGTGTGTACTGCTGGTGCTCTGACTGGCTGGAGCCACAGCTCATGGTTCAGCCACTGGATGAACATTCCCAGCAAAATGAAATAAATAATTGTTTTGTGTAATGGGCTGTGCATGAGGGGCTCTGGTGACAGGAGCTGAGGGAACAGCAGGAAGTGGTGCCAGGGGAGGGTTAGCTTGGAGATCAGGGAGATGTTCTTCCCCCCAGGGAATGGGCACAGCCCCGAGGCTGCCAGAGTTTGGACAATGCTCTCAGTGGCATTTTTGGGGTGTCTGTGCAGGGATGGGGTCGCACTCGATCCTTGTGGATCCCTTCCAGCTCAGCCTACTCCGTGGTTCCATGAAATAACAACTTGCACCAAGGCGTGGGATAGCTGTGCCCAAAAAGCACAAACCCTCCCTGCCCAGCCTCACAGACTGTCACAGGGAATCCACACCAAACCTCAGGAAAGGTTCCTGAGCTGCCCCAGTCTCGGGTTTTTTCTGATATTTTGAATTCCCGAGATGCAGAAAGTCTTTTTTCCTCAGCCAGGTGATGGAAGAATTAGTCAAGAGTCATCTCTTCTGTTCTCCAAGGTTGTTTATTTTCCCTGATCTATTCCATTCTTTCACTGACTCGCAGAGATCCTCTCAGCAGGTCAGTCCAAGGCAAAATTCACCACCCCCAAGGTGACATTTTCTTTTATACTAAAAACTACGTGTACTTTATTTACAATAATTTTCCCATCCCTATCACCTTTGTTGGACAGTCTGTCCCTACTCTAAACCAACCAGAAAGTGTCACCGTCACAGCAGGAGATGGAGAAGATGAAGAAGAAGGAAGAAGCCCAAAAACCATGAGGATCCTCCATCTTGCTTTCCTCTGCCTTCCATTCTAAAACCCCCAAAATTCTACTTTTCACCGTGTGACAAATTAACTCTCACTCTATTCAAACTCTCATGGCCTGTAAATCCTCACACAGAGATGGGAATTTCTCCCAAGGGCTAAAAGTGAAGGCACAGGAGTTTTTGACTCCATCCCAAGGTCTCTGAGCCCCCTGCTCGGGTCTGAAATCATCCAGGACAGTCAGAGGAGTGTCCTGGGCTCTGACACCCCCAGCAGATGCAGCTCAGAGCTTGTGCAGGCAAAGAGGTTCCTGCAGCTTCAACACCTGCTTGGAAACCACCCCACACCCCAAATTAAACCACACGGGTGCCCTCAGCCAGGCAGGGGCTGCACAAGTTTAACAATAAACACACAAGACCCTGAAAGACTTCTGTGATTTCTGAGGGGAATACATTAAACCTGTGGTAGTGCTTCCCCTGTGGATTGTACTTCTGTTTCAGTTTCAGTTTACTGCAGCTTTTACCCATCATGTGAGAGACAGAACTGCCATTCCATTCCACCAAAATGAACGGGAAACATCCGTAAAGAGCAGCCTTAATGGTGGAGCAATTCACCAGGGAGGGCCTTTGGAGTTGTTCAAGAACCTATTTCAAAATTTAAGCAGATTTTGCTAAAAAGGAAAGAGAGAAGAAAGGCAGAGTTGAAATGTAGGATTTTAACCTTCATGTAGGAAATGAAAGGATGTTTGCAGGGATGCCAGCAGCAGAGCCAGCCCTCCCTCCCCACCAGCAGGAGCACCCTGAAGGAGCCAGGACTCAGACTGGCTTGTGCAAATAAGAGATTTTGGATGAGAATAATTAATAAAGGGGGTGGGTTTGGATTCCTTGTGAAGTCAGTGGCTCATTTAGGAAATTTGTATTGATAACCCACAGTCATGACAGAGCTGGGACAGCCCAAGGGATGAGCACCTCAATTTCCTCCACCCCCCTCAGGCCTCTCCTGCCCACCAGCCAGAATTAAACATGCAGGAAAGAGCTCTTCCTACAGCATCCCAAATAATTCATTAATTATTGCATATTTTTGGACATCAGGAAGAATTTCTTCATGGAAAGGGTGGCCAGGTATTGGAAGGGGCTGCCCAGAGAGGTTTGGAGTCCCCATCCCTGGTGGGGTCCAAAGAATTCCTGGATGTGGCTCTAAGTGACAAGGTGGGCATCAGTCACAAGCTGGACTCCATGGTCTGGGAGGGCTTTTCCAATCTCAGGGATTCTGGGATTCTACCCAGCTGCATTCTTGGAAGTAGCACTGTGCTCCTGAGGCTCTTCTGGAATGCACAGTTAAATATGGCATGTGTAATCCAGCACAATCAGCAAGCTGGATGTTTGGCACACCTGCCACCAGAAGAACACCTAGAATTGCAATAATTCCCAAGTTTAAAAGTTTTTAAATCACTGGCTGATCGCTGATCTCTCATTGCTGTGCAGAGCAGCTACAGCCAGCAAATCCTGTATGTGTGCTCCAAAATCTCGAGGAAAACACATCCCAGACAAAAACATAGAAAAGATAAATTCAGTGTCTTTAATGTGAGCTGAAGCTGCTAATGGGAGCTAAACAGCCTGGCTTTCCCTGTCCTGAGCAGCAGCTCTTTGGACAAACATTCTGTACTCTAAAACTCCTCCCCTAAAGCATCCCCCAGCTCTCTTTACCCTTGGACAGGTTATGTAACTCCACGCTGGTTCAGAAATTGCATAAAAGTTGCCTCTGTTGTGATTAATTGTCCCCACGGCTCCTTGTGAAATGTTTCGAAGTTCCAGCTGGTCACACAGGGTTTGGTTCACAAAAGTGTTGCACATCATTAGATTTTCTGATCAAATGGGTTCTTTTGTGATTCAGAAAGCCTCAACTCCTCCAGACAACTGGCATGCTCTTTGTTATTCACCCCAGAGAGGAGGCAGCCAAACTGGAGTGCACTCGCATGGAAAGAGGCATTCCCGATCAGAAATGCAGATGGAGCATCACTTGTGCTGTGGAAACAAAACAGCCCCGAAGTTTGGGAATGGGCTGAAGGGACGCGTCAGGGCTTGGGTGGGCTTTGCTTCCCTCATCATCCTCCTGCCAGCCAAAGCTCAGCACTGCCCCACCCACAGGATGTGATGCCAGGGAAGGTCCTGGCTCTGAATCTTGCTCTGGTTTGGAATTTGTCACGTTCAGCTGGTGGTAATTTCTCCCAAGGGCTAAAATTGAAGGCACAGGAGGTTTTGACTCCGTGCCAGGGTCCCTGAGCCCCCTGCTCGGGTCTGAAATCATCCAGGACAGTCAGAGGAGTGTCCTGGGTTCTGACACCCCAGCAGCTGCAGCTCAGAGCTTGTTATGCTGGTTAAGGGAGGCAAAAAACACCACTGAACTTGGGAAAGATCTTCAGGATTAAATCTCAGCTGTGCCCCAAACCCCACCCTGTCCCCAGCCCAGAGCTCTGAGTGTCACCTCCAGCAACTCCTGGGACACCTCCAGGGATGGGGATCCAACCCTGAGCCTGCCCTGGACCGGCCTGAGGCTGTGAAGAGGAGGGAGGATGCAGCAATCCCACACCTCAACTGCCCTGCACAGAATCCCTGAGGGGTTGGGCTGGAAGGGACTCTGGAAATCATCAACTCCAAGCCCTGCCAAAGCAGGTTCAGCACGAGCAGGTTGCACAGGAACAAATCCAGGTGGATTCTGATCATCTCCCAGTTGGGAAGGAGACTCCACAACCTCTGTGCCAGGACTCGCCTCCACTGAACCCTCTCCAGTGGTTCCTTTTCTCTCTTGACCTGCGAGATGGAAACAAAAACCCAAGCCCAAAATGAGGTTTCCATGAAGGATCCATCCAGTCCAGTAAAAATTTGAGCATCAAGGATTACGAGGAAAGAAAACAGACATTGCAGTTGTGCAGATCCAAGGTGTAGCTGCCCACTGGACACCAGCTGCAGCTCCAGCTCCTCCCAGGCTCAAATTTAAGATAAAAAAGAAAAAAAACAATAGTTAAAAAATGTGAAAACTGAGAGAACTTTCATTGTTAGTAGAATTACTGTATCCAGGGGATACTTCTTCGGGATGGAGTATGCAACAAGCAAGAACGAGTTCAGGGGAGAATGATCCATGTGGGGTTAGCACCTCAGAAATTCCCAAGGCAACACCTTGTGTCTCCTACAACTCAGGTTATTTATCCACAGCAACACAAGATTTGGGGAGTAATAACTACATTTCCCACTATTTCCAGCTTCTGAGAGATCCCTGTCCAAAGCACAAGCCTTTACTGGTGTCTAAACTTCCAGAAGCACAACTGTTCCTGAGGATCCTAATAAATAATCCAAGTCTCCTCACCTCCTGCTGTCTGTTTTCCAACACTCCCCCCCCACACACACACACTTTGCATTATGCAAAACAGCAAAATATTATCATCCTTACAGCATCCTCCTTGAAAGGCAGGCGCTTCAAATATCATAAAGGAGTATTGTCATAATGAGGTTAATGACAATAGGGTTTCCAATATCAAAGAGCCGACACGCAGCTGCTTTATAGTGTGGAGTGATACAGCGCGGAGCTCCGTAATGAGGGGAGAGAGTTTTTGGGTTACGCATCTTAATGAGCCGGTAATCAGCGAACGGAGATTTGCATTTCACAGCCATTCATTCCGAAGGAACACTCCCTGCATTGGAGAAAGGGGAAAGCAGCCCAACTTCGGGAGGATTTACACCGGGAGCGTGCCCAGGAGATTACGGGCGTTTAGAGACAGAAGTGCTGGGGGATTTGGGGAGGGGAAATCCAATCCCTGGGCCTCCTGACCTGGGGGATGAGTAGGAATAACCAGCACGTGTTCCACACCCCTCACTCCTCCTTTGCGTCTGCACCTCGGAGTAGTGAAGCGCTCCAGGGATGGGGGGGAGGCCCCTTGGATGCCTGGAAGTGTCCAAGAGCAGGTTGGAATGTGGGATACTGGGAGGTACCCAGGGAGGGCCTTCCCACTGGAAAAATGGAGATTTAAATGGATATTGAGAAGGAATTCTTCCCTGTGAAGGGCTGGCCTGGAATTTCCAGAGAAACTGGGGCTGCCCCTGCATCCTGGATGTGCCCAAGGCCAGGTTGGATCCACCTGGGACAGTGGGAGATGTCCCTGCCTATGGCAGGGATGGCTCTGGATGGGTTTGAAGGTCCCTTCCCACCCAAACCAGTTTGGGATTGTGGGATCTGGTGCAGCAGGAGCTGGAGTGAGCTCTCAGCATCCCCTGCTCGTTGCAGCTCACTCCACACAGAGCTGTACCTTAAGAACAATGCATCCCTCTATTAATGTTCCTTATGGGAGACATAATCAGCTTCATTAGGAGTCATTATTATGGGAAAACCCTGGAAAAAACCCCACGTACAGGGAGGCAGCGTGATCAATTAAAAACCTAGAATATGTGACTAATATTGACGGATGTTTACAGGAACCGCTGGGGGAGGTCTGGCAGCTCCCACGGGCACAGCCAGCCCTGTGCCCACAGCCAGCCCTGTGCCCACAGCCTTTTTGGGGACAGCCAGGCCCACCACACAGCTGACAGGGCAAGGAGGGCACTGGTGTGAGAGCACGAGCAAGGGTGCCATCACCAGCTAGTCACAGTGCCCAGAGGTGTCCCACCACAGGAGATGTGTGTCCCCATCACTGTCACCCCTCCAGCCACAGAACTCTCACAGCAAACTCTGCAGGAAGAGTTGGCTGAAACAAAACAAAACAAAACAAAACAAAACAAAACAAAACAAAACAAA
>JAGMWU010000115.1:60604-70985 GCA_018697195.1 Certhia americana | reverse complement strand
TTGTGGATTTGCAGTGTACTTCAGCAGATCATGGGAGGTGGAGCATTGCAAGTGTCACAAAAACCTTTTGGGACTGCAAATAATCAGGAGGCCTAAGCTTCATGGACATCCCCCAGAATTATTGGCTCTTTGGGTTGTGATGTAGCCTGGCCAGCTTCACTTCTGTTGCTGATACACTGAGCTAGAGGATTTCTTTCTTAGTTATTTCCTGTTTAAATTTCACAGTATTAAATACCAATAAAAGCAATAAATAAAAATAACGCTTTACTGACATCACACCTAATTTGTAGAAATCCAACAGCATGATAAAACATCGAGCTTAGTGAAAATGAGCCATGATTGTGAACTGAGAATTCAAGCAGCAAACCAGATTTACTTGCTGGAAACGCAGAGGAACGGATTGTGGAAATCTTAATTCACCTCAAGAACGAAAGCAGGCAAGATAAAACCATTATTTAGAGAGTTCAACCATCTGGGGCAGGTCTCCGAGGTGCTGACACCTGGGACCCCCCCCCCCCCCCCGCCCCCCCATTTTAACATCAAAAAAAACCGAGGCCTGCTAGTGTTATCTCGTTACACCGCCTCAGTGTGTGTGTTCACCAACGTTCATGCTTTAACAGAAGCTGCTTCACCAGGAATTCAGCCTTCAATAATTTATGGAATAACCGTACAGCACCTGAAGGAGGAACAACTCTCGGAATAGTGGATACACCGGGATGCCTCCCTGCAGGGTGGACCAGGGAATAAGCAGAGCTTTGTTCCCCGCTATTGGGGATGGGGTGAGTGCGTGTTCCGAGCCTTTGGGTGCCCCAGCCCTGATTGAGATCCAGGGAAAGGAAGGATTTCTTCGAAGGCCCTCTTTTGGTGGACAAGGTGGATCCCGGGACAGGTGGCCTCCTTGTGTCTGTGGTTGGACTGCGGAGTCGCTGAAGGTCATTCCCAAAGCAGTTGTGGGTTCCCGATTGATTAGGAGCTAAACTTCCTTTAGAAAAAAACCTCTCCACTTTCATTCTCATGCCAACATTTGCTCACAATCATTCTACCTCACGGGAACGTCCCTGTCCGTTGGATATTAAGAAACGCTGGCTGAAAGCCAGCATTTGTCATAGAATATTATATTCATTTCCGATTCATTCCTCAGAAATATTCACACTGTATTTTACATGGTAACTTCTTTTCTTTTTTTCTGTTTTTTTTTTTTTCCATACTACATCTGCGGCTCAATTGGGAGCTGAGTTATCTCAACTCAGCACAGGTTCGGAAAAAAAACCCGGGTTATATGTATTATTCTGATCCTTTGCCAGGACAGGGACACGGGATAGTGCCGCTAATTGAAGCAGAAACGGTCGACGTTATCTGCGCGAGCATTGTCATGTGCACTACATTCTTGATGAGTCATTTGCCCGCGAAAGGAAGGCATTTTGTGGCCGGTTTGCTCGTGTGTCTCAGATAATTCCAGCAGAGTCGCCGGTGGGGAGTTTCTCCGCTAAGAAACATTTTAATTCGATATTGCTTCTGGATGCTGTTGAGTTTTTCCCGAGTGTTGTACGTTCGCTCCCTGCGTTCCACGTATTCCATCAGCAGGTCCGCACTTTTTCGCCCCGGGAAGGGCACTTGGAGTGCTGAACATTCCTGTGGCCGCTGATTCCCTGGATATCTTGGGAGCCGGGGAGGGATGCGCAGCGTACCTCACCCTTGCCAGCCCGCCGGGCTCGGTTTTGGCATGCTGAGAGCGCTCGCAACATTCTATCTGAATCGTGCCAAACAGGAGCGACATCCGGCCCACGCCCCGCGCCAGGAGGGCCCGAGCCGGGGGATTGCTTCACTGTCACAATAGACAGATCCTTGAGGAAAGGGGCGCGCTCAGTCAAGTCTCTTAATCCCGACGCTCCGACTAAAGCGTTACCCCAGCGCTGGTGGTAGAAAGGTACAGCAGAACCAACAGCTGTTTGAGGAGCCCGTGAAAAATATGACGTGATGTTTGAAATGTTCAAAGGTGGATTGGTGACACAAGGAGAAGGGCACAATCACGTCCAAATCTACAGTGTCTTCGGAGGGGGTAACAAAAACAGGTTGAGGGGGGAGGGTTTTTTTGGGTTGGGTGTTAGGGAAGGTTTTTGGGGAGAGCACCCCTGCAGCAAGGGGCATCACGTGGCTCGGGCAGGAACCGTTGATAAAGATTTTGTGGACACCAATCGTCTCAAAAGGCCACACCTCAGCCCCTTGCAAAGGAGTAGCTTTGAAATCGAAAGCAAGTTGATGCTGGTTTACGCAGAAACAGTCCTGGTTTGTGGGGGGTGTGGGGCTGGGTTGGGAACCCGCCAGGGCTCGGCAGTGGGCACCGGCTCTTCTGGCTAGCTCCTGATTCATTACT
The DNA here is from genome assembly GCA_018697195.1 of Certhia americana. Lineage (NCBI taxonomy): Eukaryota > Metazoa > Chordata > Aves > Passeriformes > Certhiidae > Certhia > Certhia americana. Next base: position 68,611 of record JAGMWU010000115.1, on the reverse strand, counting down.
GCTGGTCCACCGAGCCTCAGCGGAGACATTTCTATCCTCTCCAGTCCGGAGACTTTTTAAAAATGTCGTGCATTTCTCACAATTTTCAGGTATTTAGTACAAACCCAATTGGCCCAAGCAAGGCACTCAGGCATATTGCTTAAACCCATCAAAGCCAAATCCTTCTGCTACCCATGGGGACCTTTCTAGGACACCGCTTTGGATGATCGCTTCATGCTGCGTCACCGCTAGCCCAGATCACTGCCTTCCAGCCCAAGTGGAAACAGAGGCATGGAACCAATTCCCCAAGCCTGAGCGAAGCAGCTCCATGCTTGCTCCATCCATGTTGGTGGGGAATGCCCAGCGTGATGCTGGGGAGCAGGCCAGAGCTGTGTGTCGTTTCTAGGCTTAACCCGCTTTCGCCACCTGCAGGACATCTGAGGCGCTGTTTCCCAGGGGATCAATGCTACCAGCGGGATTGTCCGTGGAGTGAACAGAGCAGAAATAAACCGTGGAGGCTGCGCTGCACCAGATGGCATGCTCTGTGGTGCTTCACTGTGCAGGGGCAGCCTTGACTGGTCACTGTCCCCCTGCCCACCCCCAGACGAGGCTCTGAGCACCCTCCAGACATCCCTTCCAGGCTCATGCCTGCAGCCTCCACCTTGCTCCCAACTGCTAAAACACTTCATTGTACAATTAATAAACCCAAACCAGAGAGTAGAGCAGTCAGAACAAGACCTGGGGTGAATGTTTCCCGGAATTATAACGAGGCCACACTGATAGGTTTATTTTTTAAATGTAACCAGTCCTAAACCCGGGCTTCACTTCCCTGCAGGAATCTGCTGAATGGGAATACCCTAACTTTTTGTTTTGTGTTTTTTTGGTTTTTTTTTTTTTTTCTAAATACCTTCACATCTGTGTCGCTGCCACACCCTCACCGAGTGCGGAAGCTCTAGGAGTATATCGTGGTTAGCGAAGAGCTCGCCGTGAAGATCTCAGCACTCATCCATCCGCGGGCTTAACAATGCGAGGGGATGTTTGCTGAGGCCTAAAAGGGATGAAAAGGGGGGGGGAGAGGAGGGGAAGGAAGAGCAGAAGATAAACAAATAAAAATAACTCGCGGCCAGTCGCGTTCTTTGCGCATCGCGGCACGGCGCGCACGCGCTTCAAACTCAAAGTGTGCGAAGCAGCCGAGGAAGTTCTGGGACGCCCAGCGCTCCAGGACCGCCCAGTATTGCTCGAGACGAGGAGCGGGGCGCTGGCTCGGGCTCGGCGGAGAGGGGAAAGTTAAAAGAGTTGAAAGATGTGAGCGGCGCCTAGCGGGCAGGAGCGGTGAGTTTCCCAAGGCGGGACATTCCCTGGGGGTCGATCCCCGGGGACAAACGTGGAGTTTCGGGGATGCTGCGATCCTCGGCGGAGCACGGGAAGAACCGCCGGGGATGTGGGGGGGGGAAGCCGCGGCGTCCAGGGATGGAGCGGCGGAGCTCGGGAGAACCCGGGGATGTGGGAGGGTTAATCCGCGGCGTCCACGGGGGACGCGGGGCCTGGGCTCGGGAGAACCCAGGGGATGGGAGGGTGGTGAATCGCGCGTCCGGGAGTGGAGCGGCAGGAGCTAGGGGAAACCGGGGATGTGCGGGGGAAAACCGCGGCGTCCCGGGAGGTATGGAGCGCGGAGCTCACGGGGAATCCCCGGGGTAGATGGGGGGGGGGAATCCCGGGCGCGTCCAGGGATGGAGCGGACCACGGAGATCGGGGAGACCCGGGGATGCGAGGGGAGAATCCGCGGCGTAGCCGGGATTGAGCGGGCCGGAGCACGGAGCGACCCGGGGCTGCAGCAGGCGGAGGCCGCGGCCGGGCAGGGGAGGAGGGTCGGGAATGAAACCCGGCGCTACCCGCAGGGCGACGCGCGCCGATTCCGCACCGCGGGGCGCAGCGCAACCTGCCGAACGCACCCGCCGCGCAGCGGAGAGAAAGCGGGGGGGGGCGCTGCGCATTTCTGATGCGCCGCGCACGGCGGGGCCCCCCTCGCCGGGCCGCGCTGCGATGGGTATGAGTGTATTAAAGCGCGGGGAGCTCGAAACTCCGCCGCTCCCCTCCGCCGCGCACCCGCGAAGGTAAGCGCTGCGGAAAGGGGAGCGGGCGAGGGGCTGCGCGTGGAGGAGCGCCCCGCTTACCTGGACCGGACCGGACCGGGCCGGGCCGTGCGCGGGTGCCCGCCGTTCTGCGCGCAGCCTGCGCGCCCCTGCGCGGCCGGCGGTGCGCGCCCCGGCCGCTTTGCGCGCAGGTAGAGCGGCGGGGAGGCTGCGCGGCCCTGCGCGGAGGGGGGGGCTCGGAGGCGCGGAAGGGTCTCCGGGGCTTTTTTTTCGCCCCTCCCGAGAGCAGAAGGGGAGAGCCGAGCGCTGCCGGAGCGGCCGCGCCGAGGTGGCCGGGCTAAAAGGCAGAAAGCAATTAAAACTCCTCCTTTCGGATTAACAACCAAAAATTGATCGATCTGTCAGGAATACTGTTGATTTATGAAAGGTGCTTATTTCCTTGGTATGGAGAATTTTATGTTCTCTAGGTGAAACTGAGTTCACCCAGCTCCAGAGTAGATTGATGTTTTAATAAAAATAAATAAAGGGAAAAAGCTCGCCCGGTCTTTGGGGACATCAACTCTCAAATCGCGGAGTTAGACTAACAAATCAAATCGCATTATCTTTACATTTTACATCTTCTAATCTTAAAAAAAAAAAAAAAAAATTAATTTAATTATAAAATCGCGGGCAGCGCCGCAATCTTCATCACCGCAAAGTTTTAATCTGAGGTTAAAAAAAAAAAAAATTAAAAAGTTGAAATAACAAATAATCAATGGTTGCTCGCGGATGTGTCGGGGGGGAGCGGGAGGCGGCGGGGCCGGGGGCGCGGAGCGCGGCCGCCCGCGCAGTGTCCTGTAGATGGCACACGGTCCCCACGCTACAGAGCCTTGGCGGCGGCGAGAGGGGATCTGCCGAGGGAAACGGCCAGCCCAGCACTTGTTGTTTACCCACACCGGGGCGTTGGGAAATTCATTGGAAATTGGAGCCCGAGGGGCGCGGGGAGCGCCCCAGGCTCCAGCCGGCCGGCCGGCCGCGGCCGCGGGACTTGCGCGCCTGGCGGGATGCGGGAGCGCGGCTTGCGGGGCTGATGTCGGGGGAGCAGCGGCCCGGGGGGCCCCGGCCGGACCGGACGCCCCGACACGTTTGTCTTTGCAATGTAAATCGCGGCGGGACAAATTGCTTATTAACAGTCGGGAAGAAGCGGCGCTTTCCTTCTTTCTTCTTTTCTTTGCCTGTTTTCATTCCGGCATGGCCCCCAGCTACGCTCGGGGCAGCCTCACCGCCCAGCAGTTTTCCCTTCATTTCAATATCCTAAAGAAAATGCAAATCACCACGCCGTGGCCTTTTTAAAAAGTTAAATTAGCAACAGCTTTAAGTGACTCCATTAGCATGGAAAACATACAAATGTTTAATGTGGGAAGAGCCCGGCTTTTGGAGCTCTGCGAGCGCGGCGAGGCGGTGGGCTGGCGCCGAGCCCAGCTCGGGGGTCCCCCGGTGCAGCACCCCGGGACCCGCACCGGCACCGCTGACCGGGGGAGGCACCGGGCGGGCTCCCCGCGCCGCCGCCCCGCTCCGGAGGCTTTAATTATTTACAGGAGCGCTGTGGCTGGCGGGGAAATCGCGGGGCAGCCCCGGGGGCGAGGGCACGGGGACCTTCCCCCGGTGTGCGCGTCCCCCTCGGGGGGTCCCTTGTCCCGTCCGCCTGGCGAGCGCTGCGGTGCCCGGAGCCCGGTACCGGCGCCGCTCCCGGGGCTCTCCCGCAGCTCCGCCGTGCGGGAGCGGGCTGCGGTCACCCGGCCGGCCCGGGGCTCCGCCGCCGCTAGCCTCGGGGACAAAAGTGCTTGCGACAACGGCAAGTTTTGCTCCGCCGGTGCGGCGGGGCGAGCAGCCCGTACCGCGGGGCTGCGCGGGTTCCCCGCGGCCGGTCGGTGCGGGAGCTCCGCACCGCGGGTATTTCCCGTGCGCTGGCGGAGGATGTTCCCGGATCCCTGCAGGGCAGAGCGAGCCCCGACCACGAAAGAGTTAAGGTTTCTATTATTCAGTCGAGGTCTTGTTAGGATGTAATCTGCATTTTCTAACTACTGCGTAATAAAAAGTGAGAAGTTTTGAGACACCTTTCTTGATTATACCTTTGGCGATACTTTAGGTTTTACATTTAATTTGCATTTTGTTCTTAGCGAATATTGAAGTCTTGAGTGGAGGATTGAATTTTATTAGGACATCTGGACTGACAATATCAAATCAGACACCAACGTCCCAAAGCATGCTAAAATTTCAGAGTTAATTAGAACGAAGTGTGTTTAATTAAAGCCAATTATAATATCTGAAATTATCTGATCGATCCTTGTTTGTTCAGTTGGAGGCAGTTTATATTGTTCCTGCCGCACGATGGGACCTGTCCGGCCGCCAGCTCCCCGCGGCCCCGGCTGCGCGCCCGCGCTCTTCCGCGGGGGCGGCCGCTCCTCGGCCTGCGCGGCTCCGGGCCGCCCCAAATCCCTTCCCGGGGCCCCGGGGGGGGGGACAGAACCACGGCGGTCCCGCAGCATCCCCGGGCCGCGGCCGCGCATCCCGCGGGACCGGGAGGGCAGCGCCCGCGCCGCGCCCTCGGGCCGCCGGGAGCCGGGCAGCGCCCGCGGGGAATTTTTTCCGAGGAAAAGCTCCCGTTGGGCGCACGGCTACCAGGGCTGGCTCTCGGGCACGGCGGAAGTTTAAGCCTTTCTTCCTTTTATTTTTTTTCCTCCTTTTTTTTTTTTTTTTCCCTAAATAACTAATTTTGATGTAACAATATCGGGGCGCAGGGCCGCGGGAGCGCGCCGGGGGGAGCGCAGGGCCGAGAGTCAGTTTGGCTAAAACAGCCCTGCACCCACGGGGACATCCTTGACCCCGAGCCGGGGCCACCACGCCACCGCGGAGCCTGGCCGTGAGCCGCACAGGGGCGCGGGAGGTGCGCGACCGGCCGGCCGAGGGGACCCAGGGTTAAGGGGCACGGCCAGGGCCAGGGACAGCGACAACCTCCCCGCGGCCCGGCCCGGCCCCGCGCAGCCGGTGCCTGCCCCGCGGTGCCTGCGCGGGGCGCGGAGCAGCTCAGCCCCGCTGGCCATCCCCTCGCCCCGCGGGGCAGGCGGCTGGCCCGCTCCGCTGGCCCCGTGCGCTTTGCAGAGGGATGCTCAGGAATGCGAAGCCGAGCTCCGAAATGAACTCGGAGCGCCCGAATCCGTCCCGCAAGGCGAGCGGCCGGGCGGTGCGGGGGTCCCGGCCCTTCCCGCAAGCCCTGCCCGTGGTGAGGCGCTGGGGGTCCGGGGCTGGCGGCGGGGCCGAGGGGTTCCAAAGCAGCGGCGGCAGCTCCCGGCCTCGGCTCCGCTCCGCTGCGCTGCTGGGCCGCTTTCGGCCTCTGCCCCGGGCCGAGGATGCGCGACCCCCCGCGCAAGGGCTGCGCCCCCGCGGTAAGCAGCGCCTGCCCGGGAATGAACGCCCTGGAGCGGCGGCCGCGGGGCCGCCTTGTGTGAAAACACCCCAAAACCCCGATTTCCCCCGAAAACACCGATTTCTCCCTCCTGCGGCACGGGAGTTTGTGGAGATTTGCTTCGGTTGCGCCGGGCATAAATTACGCCCGGTATAACCCAGCGCGTTGGTAATAGAGGCGCCTTCCAACAATAAAATTGAAATATGGATCTTGGCGAGCTGCGGGGACCCGGCCGAGCCCCCCGAGAACAGGGCCGGGGCCGCCGCTCCCCTCTCCCACCGCAACTTCCAGCTGGGAAAGTTTGTGCGGTGGGAAGCGCGGAGCTGGACAGCTCGGAGCCGGCCCACGGCCGAAGAAATAGCGGGAATTACCAAAATCGCGCTCTCCAACTTGGCTGATTTAAACCGTGAAATGAGAAATAAATAAGGGATAATATTAACAAATTTAAAAAAAAAAAAAAAAGTGAGGGGGGAAAAAAAAAAAGTGAAATGATTGAGATAATAGCCCCGAGGGGATGGTCCAGAGGGGGGAAAAAAATAAAATAATAAAGTTTCGAGGAATACTCGCAGGGCGGTGGGAAGAAGGGGATCAGTTTTAAGTTTGAAGGGGGTTCCGTGTCCGGCCGCCGTGCGGGGGCGGGAGGAGGCGCTCCGGGGCGGCGGGGGCTGCCCGGCCGGGGGGTGCGGAGCGGGGCCGGAGCGGGGGACAGCTGGGCTGCGGCCATCTGAGCGGCTCCGCCGTGACATCTGGGAGCCCGCTGGTGTGTGGCACGCGCATCGCTTGATGTCGCTATTTAAATGCAAATTTGCGGGGGGATCACTGAAGCCTCACCCCGTAAATTCACACAAAAGGGAGACTTGGCGCCGGAGGAGGAGGAGGAGGAGGAGGTGGAGGAGGAGGTGGAGGAGGAGGAAAAGGAGGAGGAGGAGGGCCGCGGAGCCGGGAGGGCTCGGGCCGCCCCCCGCAGCCGCGCACACCCTCTGCCCCGCGCAAGGTGCGCTCGGAGCGGGGCCGCGCTCCCGCAGCCCGCAGCGGGGCCGGGGGTTCGGAGGGGCGGGGAGGGGGGTCCCGACCGCCGATCCCCTCCCTCCCGGACCCGCACAACAGCGAGAAGCTGCCGGGGGCGGGCGCCCCGGGGGATGCCGGCCTGGGAGCGGTGCGGGGCGGTGCGGGCAGCAGCAGCAGCAGCAGCAACCCGGGCGGGCTCCCGGCAGCTCCAGCCAGCCAGAGTGACAAAAAAAAAAAAAAAAAAAAAAAAAAAAAAAGAGATAAAGTTGGTGAATGATAAAGACCGTATTTTCCACGCTTTGGGTGCAGGACCAGATGATCTAGAAAATGAGCTGAAATAGATTCAGGCTCAGAGCCTGTTGTGAGGAGCAGCTGATTCCCCCATTCCTGGCCAGATGGCTTCTGAACACAGATTTGCATTCATTTTCGCTTAATATCGTCCAAAATAGTGGGGCAGCTGCATTTGTTGTCAAAAAGGTTTAAAACTCCCTTTCTTTCTGGGGCAGGATCGTTACCTTATGTGATGGGCTTATGGAACTTTTTTTTTTTTTTTTTTTTCCTCCCCTCCTTAGTCAACAGTATCAGATTTAAAAGGATTTGTTTTAAAACCTTCTAATTTGGTAATCAGATTTAAATCGCCTTGGCGCGTGTAATCTGAATTAAAGATACTGTAAATGATTTTAAGCTTTCGTTAGCGGAGGGGAAGCACCAAGTTCGCCGTTGTTCATTTGGAGGAAATATCTTGCAATAATAGCGGGGTTGGGCATTTTTTGCTTTATTTTTAGGAGGGAGGATTTTGCGGGCTGGGGGGATCCGCAGGACCCGGCGCCCGCTCCGGGTCCCCAAATGTGTCCGTGCCACCAAATGCCACCGCGAGCATGGCATTGTTTGGGAACTTTGGCATCTCTCTGTGCGCGATAAAAAAGTGTTTGGGTTTGTAACGTGCCCTACTGTACCTCAAAAGCTCCGGGCTGATTATGAATACAGGAATTTTCTTTTAATTTCTCGTGAATAGTTTCCATACACTTTGATTTAAGGTTATTAACATTCTATAGACAGTGGCATCTTTAATATGTGGCGATCGCTTCTAAAGACTAATCTCATTACCCTCAAATAGTCATAAAATATGATTTTATTATACTTACGTATTTAATTAGACGGCCAGCAATGTAATGGATTTTGAGATCGGGTAGAGCAACAGCTTTGATAATTCACTTATCTTTGGCAATAGTCATTAACCCCCAACACCAGCAAAATAGATTGCTTTCTAACACATCCTTTTTTTTTTTTTTTTTTTTTTTTTTTCCCTCTTTTCCCTCACCTCTTGGAGAAAGGGGATCCTGATAACACAAATCGGACTTTCGATTTTCACTCATTCAGATATGAACGCCGATTTTCCCCGAGTTCGGGCAATATTAGCGAGGGGACGTGGGAAATTCACAGAAATAAACACCAAGAAATAAAAAAGAGGTTAAAAAATAA
>JAGMWU010000115.1:54570-60594 GCA_018697195.1 Certhia americana | reverse complement strand
GTATCAATATATAAAGTATCAATATATAAGGTATCAATATATAAAGTATCAATATATTAAATATCAATATATAAAGTATCAATATAGAAAGTACCAATATATAAAGTATCAATATATAAAGTATCAATATATAAAATATCAGTATATAAAATATCAAAATATAAATACCTCCAATATATAAAAGGAAACGATCTATAAAAAGAACCACATATAAAATGCCAATATATAGGCTAATATATATAAAAACACCAATATATATATAAATATTAATACACAAAACCCCCAATACATATAAAAATATCCCCGCGCACCGATACATAAACCCATCTCAACATCTAAAACTGTCCAGAAATATCTCAAAAGAGCGACGCCGCTGTCTATTTCTCTGGAGACGCGCACACGCGCGCACACACAGAGCCGGACGAGGCGGACTGAGCGCCGGGGCTGGCTTGGCTCGATCACAGGTAGCCCTTGGCCACGTCCGCTCTGGATTTATCCCGCACCCAACCTCCCGCTCTTTGTCCGGCCCAAACCCCGCACGGGGCCCTCCGGAGAGGCGGCTGCTGCGGATAACGGGGTGTGTGTGTATGTGTGTGTGTGGGGGGGGGGTGGCCGTGTCGCTGTCGCTGTCACTGTCGCTGTCGCCGCGGGGAGGGGAGGGCAAAGGGGGGGGACAAGCGGACCCCGCGCTCCATATATGGGCGTGGACACGCCCTCTTAACGACGTCATCAGTGACGCCACGTCTCCCGCGGCGGCGGGGGCCCGGCTCCCGGGGAAGGGGCGCGCTCCTCGGGGAGGGAGGGCCGGGCTCTGCGCGCCTCCGTCCATTCCGCGAGCCGCCACGGGCCCGCGCCCCGTTCTCCCGTGTGCCCGGCAACACCTCCGCGGTAATCAGGATTTTTTTTTTTTTTTTTTCCTTCTTCTTCTTTTTTTTTTTTTTTTTTTTTTTTTTTTTTCCTTCCCTTCTCCCCCCCGTTTATTTGTCTTTTGGAGCAGGAGAGCCTTGCCAGAAAGTGGTCGATTCAGCAGTGTCCTGAAGGTTTTTTTTTTTTGCCGAGCCGGTTTTTACTAGGATGACACCACGTTGAGCGCGTCTGCAAACAACAACAACAAAAATATTTGTTCTTTTTTTTCCCCCCCTCCCCCTTAAAAAAAAAAAAAAAAAGCACCTCGCCATGTCCCCCGCTGCAGTTCTAATTTTTTCTTTTTTTTTTTTTTTTTTTTTTTTTTTTTTTTCTTTTTTTTTTTTTTTTTTTTAAACCACCAAACTGGAACGCCATCCAACTCGCCGCACAGAAGTACTCAGTAAATTGTTTATGTCGTGCCAATACAGGACAGATTGAAGAAGGAAGCAAGACTTGAACTGGGCTTTTCTCCTACTGATCACAGGGAGTAAAGTCATCTCTTATATTCCAGTCGCCAAGGAGAGAGAGAGAGAGAGAGAGAGAGAGAGAGAGAGAAAATCAAGCAACAACCAACCCACCCCGTATCTGACATTTCCCTCAATTTTAACCCCTTTTGGTTAGGAGCTGGTTTTGCCCAAATTTGTTTTAATGTTTGGGATTCAGGAAAATATACCAAGAGGTGGGACGACCATGAAAGAAGAACCGCTGGGCAGTGGGATGAACCCCGTCCGCTCATGGATGCATACTGCTGGGGTAGTGGATGCTAACACGGCCGCCCAAAGGTACGTCTGCCAAATCCTCTCCCGGCGGTTTTCTCCTCCTGTATTTCTCATCCCGGCCGTAAATCCCCCCCCCCTCCTTTACCCCCCCCCCCCCTCGCCCGCCCCGTATCAGTTACAGCCTCCCCGCTCCGCGCCGCTCCGCGCTCCCCGCATCCCCCCGCGGCCGCGGAGCCTGCGCGCCCCTTCTCGCCGCTCTCACCCACGCCTTGTCTTGTTTTCTCCCGCAGCGGCGTGGGGCTGGCTCGGGCACATTTCGAGAAACAGCCGCCTTCCAATCTCAGAAAATCCAATTTTTTCCACTTCGTCTTAGCTCTGTACGACAGGCAGGGACAGCCGGTGGAGATTGAGAGAACAGCTTTTGTGGACTTTGTGGAGAAAGAGAAAGTAAGTCTGCCGGTTATCTTAATTTTATTTTTTTATTTATTTATTTTTTCCTCTTCCCCCCACCCCCCTAAATTTTTTTAAGCCTAATTGAGTGGAGCGGAGCTCATTCGCAGCATGGCAGCTCTGCCGGCACTCCAGCAGCGCCCACGCCACGTGCGGCTCCCCCCGGTCTCACGGCCGCTCCGAACAGACCCCGGGGTTACAAACTTAGCGCCGCGGCCCCCACTTATTTTAAACACCGGCAAAACGGCAAAACGTGACATATTTGCACCGAGCTCATGACATCATCAGCGCTCCACACCGAGAGAGAGAGAGAAAAAAAAAAAAAAAAAAAAAAAAAAAAGTGACCGTGGGCTGAATTTCTGCAAACTGTTAATTCCGAGCGGCTTGAGGGACGAGAAAAATGGGCAGCAGGAGGAGGGCGTTATTTTTCCATGCTAAATGTAATTATTTATCGTTACTTGCAGGAGCCAAACAATGAAAAAACTAACAATGGGATTCATTATAAACTTCAGTTGTTGTATAGCAATGGTAAGTTGTCGTTCTCTCGTTTTTGAGCGTCCGTGTGCCGCAGAAAATTCTGATTTTCCTTCCGAGGCCTTTTTTTTTGAAGGGGGGGGGGGGTAGCAGGCGGATAAAGGATATAAAGATCTCGAGATTAAAATTACACGCGTGTAAACACGGCTCTTTCCTTGGCATATAAGGAAAACAAAACATAAAGGATCGATAAGTCAATGGTACTTCACATGATTAACCGGTTGGGCTTGAAGTGGAAAGTAAAAAAAGGGGATCGATGGCTGCTCGGGCACAGCGGCACTTTTAAGGGAGGTTTTGGCTTGGGTTTTTTGGGGTTTTTTTCCAGTTTGGGGAATTGATGGTAATTATTGGGATGGGGTGAGTGGGCAGAGCGGAGCCCCGGCCCGGCGGAGCCGCTTCCTCGGGTGCGGAAAACCCGCGGGGGTTCGCGGAGCGCCGGCGCTCGGGGTCCCGCGTGTTCCCCGGGGCCGTGGGGCCACAGCGAACCCGCCCGGAGGGGGGGGCTGGCTCGGTCACTGCCCCCCGAGCACCGGCCTCAACATAACTCCATCTGCAGGCTGATTCCTGGCTAGTTTTTTATCATTATTATTATTATTTTTTAATTTTTTTGTTTTTAATTTTGAATTTTTTTCCTGAAGCCGGCGCGGGGCCGATCCCTGCCCGCTGCGGTTAATTGCCTGACCTCATCCTTTCCTTGTGGGATTGGGGGGGTTCGCTCCCGAAATCCTGATCGGAATTTGTCTGTGCTTTCCCTCCGCAGGAGTTAGGACAGAGCAGGACCTGTACGTTCGGCTAATAGACTCCATGACTAAACAGGTGAGAAAGTTTACGCTTTTCTTACCCCGCGAGTTCCTAAGTTTGTGTTTTGCCCTTGCTTGGAAAGGTGGGGGGGCGAGCAAAGCGGCGGAGAGCGCCTACTTTTAATTTACCTGAGCCCGTAAATCAGGGAGCTGCTGACTGAGATCCCGATTACCGGAGGATATTTGGGAAAGCCAAAAAGGTGTGTTGTTGCTCTTCGAGGCCGCGTTGAGATCATTCAGTGGTGTGTGTGGCATCGAGGACAACGTCATGGGAACAGATGTTTGATATAATTAATTTAGCGAGGGAGAAAGGAAAGGGAAAAAAAAAAAAATCCGCACCGAGTTACCCAGATTTTTTTTTAAGTGCACTTTTCCCCCGCTGTAACTTCTTCTTTTTTTTTTTTTTTTTTTTTTTTTTGGCGATATTTTTCCTCGGTGAGGAGAGGGCAGCCCCTTCCCCACACTCGGAAACTGGCCGGGATTAGTCCTCTTTCTTTTATAACGCCACCATCCAGTAACGCGAGACGTTTATTTGGATTTAAAAGTTAAATGTGCTGAGGTGAAAAGTCATCTTGTTCTCCTCTAGTCCATATTCACCTCTCAGCCCCCCATCTCCATAATTCAAACTCCATGCTCCAGGGGTCACCCAAACCCGTCCATTTCCCTGAGATCAGCTTCTGTTTCTTCCTCAAACCTCTGTCATACCTTGTAAATAACATAATTACAAGCAGTTCCTTATTAAATTATTTAACCTGTCTTGGTCAACTTTTCCGATGATAACTACGTGTTATCAGCGTTGCACCACAGCAATTACAGACACAGAGCTTGGGATTTAATCAACTTTATTTCTTTTTTCATTATTTTTAATTTTTTTTTTTTCCGGCGAGACATTTCACGACTAATTTTTTTTTTTTAATTGTTATTTATTAAAAAATCTTTTGGGGAAATAGGGAGAGAGGTGAGAATGGGGAATAATTTCCAGTGTTTTGGAAATCAGATCCCAGCTTTGGAAATTAAAACCATTCCCCCAATCTGCCGAGCTGTAACACCGCTGCCTGTTCTGCGCTGCCGGCCGAGGCCAGCCTGCCCACATCCATTATTTTTGGGAACTTTGCAGCCCCTGAGGCACGGGCAGGAGAGTCCCGGGGGTCAGGGTGGGCCCCGCGCAAGCTGCGCGCACGGCCGCGCTGCCACCCCGCAGAAACTTTCTACTCCTGCTGCTTAAAGCCGGCTTGGATGGAAAAACCTCCAGGAGTAAAATAGTGGGATTTCCTCCCGGAGAAAAGCAGAGCTGACAGGCCAAGTACAATTACTCTGACAAAGACGGAGGCGTCGTACCCTTCAATAATTATTTCGCTGGGTTACAGAGCAGCCTTTTAAACTCCGGAGCGCTCTCGAGTTGACAATGTGGGTTTATTTCCTTTGTATACAGCAGCTAAATGTTTTCGGAAATCGCTGTAGTGGTGTAATTAAGAGGCTGACATAGGCAGCTATAAGTTTCGTTAGCGCCGAATAAAGGAGCAAAGAGGATGCATTTGAAGTGCACTTTTATTGTCCATTTCGGCTCGTACCTTTGCAGCAGAAAAAAAGGCTGAAAATAAAGGCTTTTAATCTCTCCTCGCTGACGGGAGAGGCAAAAAAAAATAAAAAAAAATAGCCCAGTAACTGATCAAAGAGTCAATGGCGCTGAACCGACAGTTTATGGATTTCTGTTTGTGCTACAAAATAAAAAATAAATCACTTATAAATACGTGGTTTCATCAGAGGAAAAGTAACAATCACCAGAAGTTATATGGCACGCTGCGACAACAAACACTCGCGGCCACCGCCGCCTTGTTATGTCTGCGCTGTCATCTATGACCCCCTCTGTTTGCAAAACAATACCTGGAGGTGGGGACCCCCCCTCCCCCGGCCCTTCCGCGGGGCTGTGCGGGGCTGTGCGGGGCTGCCGGAGCGCGGCGAGCCCCGGGGGCACCGGGCGGGGGCTCGGCTCCGACCCCAGCCCGCATTAACAGCGGGGGCTGTGCGGGGCAGGGACACGGCCAGGCGGGCAGGGATGCGGGGAAGGAGGCAGGCGAGCAGGAGGACAGGCAGGCGAGCAGGAGGACAGGCAGGCGAGCAGGAGGACAGGCAGGCGAGCAGGCAGGGAGGCTGCTCGGAGCCCGGCGCTCCCCCAGCCCGGCGGGCGCCGGGAGCCGAGGGCCGATCCCGCACCTCGAGCTCCGCACCATCTGTTAGAGCCCATGCTCAAAGCCCACTCAGCCGTGAGCCCAGACACTGCCTTTTACCAGAGAAAAATCATTGTTAGCAGTTTCAAAATAAACACCAGATTGCCCATTAGCACTTTCTTCCCAAATATCATCCGGTAATAACCATATTGCTGTGCGCGCTCCTGGGATTCCTCAGGGCGTTCTCAGGCACTTCTGCCTTGATCGGGAAACGCTCCTGGAAGTGCTCGGCGAGGCGCAGGCTGCGGAGCCCCGGTGCGCTGCGGGGACGGTCGGGACCGGGAGCGCCGCTCTCCGCCCGGCGCTGCCGCTCCTCGGCCGGGGCAGCGCTCCCGACAGCAGCTCCGCTTTTGGAGGGGGGAAAACAGCCCGGAGCAGAGCTGCGGA
>JAGMWU010000115.1:44570-49570 GCA_018697195.1 Certhia americana | reverse complement strand
AACTTGTGTAATTATACGTTTGAATCCTGCAGTGGGCTGGAAATGTAAAAGCCAAACCCGAGGCCTTGGAAGAGGTTTTCGGTGTCAGGAGCCTCTGCGACCTTTTAATTCACTGGGAATTTTTATTTACGTCGCCTGGATGTTTCTCACGGAGCATGGCTGAGCGGGGAGGTTTTTATTACTGTACACATTTAAGTATCTGCTGGCATTTCGGGGCTGTTCCTCCAGCACAGTACCTCACGTGTTAAAGAACAAACCCACCGTAAATTGCAGCGCAGTCAGTAAAAAGATGCCACAGAAAAAGTGTCCCTGGGAAATTAGATTGACCCAAAGAAAAGCAAATAAAAGAAAGGAAAAGGCCCATATTTTCTTTGCGGCGTTGCTGAAAAGGATGGGAGTATCATTTTCATAGTGGAATAATGTTTTCTGGGAAAACACAAAAGCAGATGTTCCTCATTAGGAACACCCATTGTCTACATATCACAACTATGAACAGATAAATCTCTCCTATTTCACCCATACATTCCAAGGGCTGTAAATGATTACAGGATGCCGCTGGAACTGCTAAACCAAAACCACACTCTGGGCTGGGACCGTTCCTCCGTGCCACCAGCAGATATTGCACTGGGGAGGGATGGAAATTCCTGCTGGCAGCCAGACCCTGGGCTTTCCATTGCCTTCCCGGGGGTGTCCCGGGGGCTGGGGGGGACAGGTGGTGGCACTGGGGGCTGGTGGGTGCTGGTGGGTGATGGTGGTGGCCAGTGGATGTTTCTGGGTGCTGGTGGTGGCCGGTGGTGGCCGGTGGGTGCTGGTGGGTGCTGGTAGTGGCCGGTGGTGGCCAGTGGGTGCTGGTGGTGGCCAGTGGTGGCCGGTGGGTGCTGGTGAGTGCTGGTGGGTGCTGGTGGGTGCTGGTAGTGGCCGGTGGTGGCCAGTGGGTGCTGGTGGTGGCCAGTGGTGGCTGGTGGTGGCCAGTGGTGGCCGTCGGTGGCTGGTGCATGCTGGTGGGTGCTGGTGGGTGCTGGTAGTGGCCGGTGGTGGCTGTCAGTGGCTGGTGGTGGCTGGTGGGTGCCAGTGGTGGCTGGTGGATGTCAGTAGGTGCTGGTGGTGGCCGGTGGTGGCCGGTGGATGTCAGTAGGTGCTGGTGGTGGCTGGTGGTGGCCGGTGGATGTCAGTAGGTGCCGGTGGTGGCCCGTGGCCGGGCCGGGGCTGGCAGTGCTGGCAGAGCATGGCCAGTGCCTGCTCAGCAGAGGGTTTCCAGATGGCTCCATCACAGCCCTACTGCTCGCTGGCATCTCCGTGGGCAGTAAATACCCCCCTCCCCAATAAATCTGGCATTATTCTATAGAGTTTAGGAGACTTATCATTCCAAGTGTGTCCTACTTTCCTGTATGGAAGCCAGACATCTGCTTATCCCATTTCTTTCATACGGAGTTTGGAATAGCTGTAGTTTGAGGGGGGAATAAAAAGTTTTGTCATGTTTAACAGCTGTTACAAAATTTCAATCCCGTAGGCTCTTAAAATACCTTTTGCCTGACCTCAGATTTGGGAGATAATTGACATTGCTGGTAACCACCCCCCTTAACCTTTCCCTGGCTGTAATTTCAGATTATTTTCCCTTAAACACTTGGCTGTTCACACTGTTTTCTTTTTAATTTTGTTTTGTTTTGGTGCCCCCCCCCCCCGCTCCCCCCATTTATATATTTATTTATTTATCTGTTTGTTCATTTATTTATTTATTATTTTACTGCTGGCTCACCGGTGCAACGCTTTAATTCCTCCCTACTCCAAGTTTACACCTTCGGCGGGGTGGCGGCGGCGACTGGAGGGCGAGGGGATTTTTTTTTTTTTTAATTTTTTTTATTTTTTTTTTTTTTTTTTTTTCGTCAGCAGCGTTTCCTTTCACTTCCCGTCACAAAGGTGAGAGCCGCTGACCTTTGCTGGCAGTCCCGGCCGCTGAATTATTCATGTGATTGACTTTTTGTCAGTGCACACAGTTGTGCTCTGGGACATTTTATTCATTTACCTCATTTAAAGCGCCTTTCTGCACCTGTTCAAGTATTAATATCATGTAATTTGGGCCTAATGCCGATTTTGCTGAACACTCATTATATTTTTTATTAGCTATATTTCCAAACGATTATGTATGATTATTACCAAGCCTTACAAACAGCAATGGGTTATTCCCTAGACCTTTACATCTTCTTGTCAGGTTGTTTTCAGAAGCAAGGAGGATAAACATTTGACCAGTCCCAATGTTTTTATTCCTACTCCATATCCAACCAGAGAACTTAAAGCTTTTTCCCTTATGGCTTTGCGAAAGCATGATTAAATCCAACTCTGCAGAAGCTGTACAAATGCCAGCATTTATAAGGTCAACGCTTTTGTTAAAAATGCTATGTAAATGAGGATCTGCAAAAAGGGACATTAAATAAAATTAAATTCATTGTCTTCTTTAATGTCATTTACATTTTGGCTAAGCCCTGGCCTGTCAAGGAGGATTTTTTAAATAATTTTAATTACACATCATTTAGAGATCCAAGGTTTTCTATTCAGTAGCATTTGGATAACCTGCAAAATGGTGACTGTTTATTAACTTCTTAAATGACAACTTGTCATTTCATCTGCATAATGCAATGAAAACAGAGCAGTTTGGTGTCATTTTTTTTTTTTTTTTTTTTAATTCTTATTTTTCTTTGAGATGTGCCCCAAACTGCTGGAAGAACAGACCTTAAAATAGCTCAGCTGCTCTTTTGCTTTCAGCATCCTATTGGCGCTCCCAAGTTCAGAGTATATTAAAAAATTACGACTTTCCTGGGTAACCAGTTCTGGAAAAAATTGCCATCAGGAACCCGACATTGATTTTTTTTTTTTTTTTTTTTTTTTTTTTTCTCTCCTTAAGAAGGTGGTTTATTGTAGATTAATGGGTTTAGCTGTGAGGGATCTGTTTGCAGCCAGGGGTAGCTGGATTGGGGTTTGAGGCGTGCAGGTATGGATACCTCTCACCTGTTAAACGAGGAGCCGGGGCTCCAAATGTACATAAAAACAGAGCAGAAACTGGCAAATCAAAGTCAGCTCTGTAATTCAGCCCCTCCGAGCTCCCCCACACCCCAGAACCAGGACTTTGGACCTGCTTCCTTCTCCCTTTTGCTTTCTTTCCCTCGGGTCATCTGAGTCACAGCATTTACATCGCTCCCTCGCAACCCCTGCTCCCAACCGGAGCTCAAACCGCAGCCCAGGAAATTGTGGGAATACCTGGGATGCTGATGGATGCTCTGGGGAACAGCTCCCAGAGCTTTGCTCCCCAGGAAATCCCAAACGTGCTGGGTGAGACTCCTGCACCTCTTTCCCCCCCCCCTCCCTTCCCGTCTAATACTTGATTATTTGAAGCCCAAAGCATTGCACGGCTGTAGGAGGAGGGAATAATAAAATCCCGAGCTTTTGTGAGAGAGGAAAAGGAGGGGGGAGGAGGGATTTAAGCAAAGCTGTCAAAAACTATACTCCAGGAGGGACCCTGATACAAACCATCCCGGGCTTCTGCTGCAGCCTTATCAGGTGAAAAGCAAAGATACTGCCAGAGCCTGTAATTTTGTTAGGATGCCTTTGATGAATTGGATTAGGTTATGGAAAAATCTTTCAAACTCAGAGTTCTGGTACGTGAGCTTCCAGGAAGTAAATAATTACTCTCAGACAGCAGATAATTAAAAAAAACAACCTGTGAAACACAAAGTGGTAGAAATGGGTTTAATAAGGCTCCGTTGCTAACGCAGGGAGATTTCGGGGGGCCGGGGGTAGGAGCAGCCCCGGTGTTGGGTTACTCGCTGGGCTGAGGAGGGAGTGCTTTGCCGGGCTGGAGGAGGTGGAAATTCCAGGCTGGGAGGATGGAAATTGTCACCGGGGATGCCAGGGGGTGATTGACATGCGGGGCGAGGGGAAGGGGACGCGGGAGCTCAACCTGCGCTTGGCAGCCCCGGCGGAGCTGAGGAAAATGAGAGCCATTCACGGGGGTGCCGCTGCCAGCCGAGCAGCTCCAGCGGCTTGTTTATCTTAACAGCAAATCTCGCAAAAACGGTTGTGGTCAAACCTGTATAACACAACCTTATACTGGCATTATTAATGCCCTGTTAAAATAAAGATGTAACTGAAAAAAAAAAAAAAAAAAAAGGGAAAAAAAAAGGAAAAAAAAAAAAAGCTGGAGCTGGGGAATTTTACAGGCTGAGGGGCACTCTGGGCTTTATGAGATGTGAGTTTGCTGTTAACCGTTTTGGTTCTTTAATGTTTTAAGCCGAGGAAAACTTGCTGGTTCCTCGGTGTATCAGCTCAGCTCTGACAGAACATAGCTGGCTCCGTTCTAGGTTTTATTTTGCTGTTGAACAAACTCTCCTTATTTCTCCAAGATGGAAAATACCCAGGGTGTAAACAGCGTTTGTTGGGGAGAAAGGGAAGGTGTTTGTTCCGCGGGGTTTGGAGATTTCCAGGTGGCGGGGCTGGAGGCAAATTAAAATAAAAACAAGCAAACTATTAAATAATAATAATAATAATAATAATGATTAAAAGATTTCTGTCCTGCTTTGAGCAAAACAGAAGTTTCACAGCCAGGAAAATGCCACAGAGCCCAGAGTGGCGTGGTGCCCGTGCCAGGGGCACGGGGAACGAACTGCAGCATCCGCGCACGGCGGCGAGGACAGCGCCGTGTTTTCCCAATAATTCACTAGGAAATGAGTTTAACATGTGTGGAAAGGAAGGGGCTTACATTTGTGTTGTTGTAAGACATGTAGCATAGGCCCAGCTAGCGGAAGGAGTCGGCTCCAGCTTGTCTCTCGTGAAAGACGAAACACGGTTACACATCTGGTGAGAAAGAGCAGTTCATTTGCCCAGACAGCTCGCTCTGCAGCCGCTGAAAGGAGCTATTTTGACAGAAACAAAGCCATGGGGGCTGGGGCAAGCGATTAGCGGGATCCTGCTCGCTCAAAACTCCTTGGCCTTAATGATAAAGAAATAGA
>JAGMWU010000115.1:19570-39570 GCA_018697195.1 Certhia americana | reverse complement strand
GTAAATTTTTTCTTGGTCTTGGACTAAGTGAAAAGAAATATTCTTCAGCCTAATTACAAGGCATTGAAATAAAAGGCTGAATGGAAAGTGTTAAGTAACTAGGAAAAAATTATTCAATCGAAAACTTGTTACGCCTTTTCTCGCATTTTGTCTCATTTCGAGCCCTTGCTGGTTACTCCTGGCAACTAATTGGTTCTCATCCATAGCATCCAAGTATTGTGGAGGCCAGGCCATCTGAAAGAAATTATCCAGTCTTTAACATCCAGAAGTTTACAGTTATATAATGATGGAGAAAACCACAAACCCCGTGGGACGGCAAATTTTAGAGATACTTTTAAAATGAAATTATCCAGCCAAACCTACAAGACAACTCTCTTGTACTTAAGACAATAGCTGCAATCTGGAATTAATTTTTTTGTGATAGGGCAAATCCAATTTGCTTCTTTAACTGTTGATTAAGGAATCAGTTCTACAAGGCTGTCCCCCATAAGTATTTGCTGTTTATTTGTCTGTGGAAAGCTGCTGGAATCACCTCCAACTGGGAGTGCTGGGGGAGACGTGGCCATAATGAAGAGCAGTCTGGCAAGGCTGGGTTCCTCTGACTGGGCTTGTTTGTGTTGAAGGAATAGTTTGCTTTTTTAGCAGCAAGCTGAGTCTACCAAATCCCCACTCGCGGTTCAGGCTGCGCGGTTTAACGCAGAGCCCAACTTATTTACCCAGGGCCCGTTCCAGTGTGCAGGAGGAAACGGTAATAAATAACTACTAATTAAACATGACTTTAAATAAGGGAGAGTTGCACTTGTGCTGAAAGCCCAAAGACTCTCCCAACGTGAGGAAAATTTAGGCAAACACAAGAAAATCCCAGCGGTTCCTGCGCGTGAGCAGCTCGATCTCCACGGATAACGGAGCTGTTGGCCCTGTGGTTCTCCAGGCTGAGGAAGGACCAAGCCAGCTGAAACCTAAAATCAAGCACAGGATGGGGTGGAAATGCACAGTTTACTGCGTTGGAGCACCATTAGGGTTTCCCAAATGGAGCAGTGGTTGTTGCAGTAACTGCAGCAGGATCCGTGGGGCTCCGGGGAGATTTGAGGTTTCCGTGCCTTGGCTCCTTGGGTGGGAGCTTTCCTTGGAGCTGTGGCTCCGAGGTGCTTTGTGTGACAGTCAGTGACAATCTGAGATGTGCGTGATGTCATTTTTTATGCATAAGACTCATATTTACTTACGGCAGCCCGGCTTGCCAGACCAGATTTCTACGACAGGAAAAATAAATTCTGCTGTGAGGACAGTGAAGACAGTGGTGTTCCCGCTGATCTTATTCATTTTTTAAAGCTGAGGATGAAGAAACATGGCCCTATAAACCACTGCACTTGACCTGGGCTCAAAAGGGGTTAGGATATTAAAGGTATCTCACATTTAATCACTTTTTATCTCATTACCTGCAATTTTGCTTTTGTGTGTGCAAGTTTTCTGCTCTCTGGGAAGTGATCTAAGTGTGACTTCCACCCCTCCTGCTTGTGGAGCTCTAGAGGATGGTTCAGCCAGCTGTGCTTGTGTGGGTTTCCCTGCTGTCCTTCCTGTGCAGATCAGCTCCCTGGCACCCAAACCACGGGAAAAGTAAAATTAATTACCTCATGTACCATCTTTGGAGAACCTCCTGCAGCTTTTCCAACACTTCACGTGGCCAGGGGGAGCCCACAGCTCCTGCATCACTGTGGAATTTCATCTTCCCCTCAGTTGCTTCCAAGCGTTGGCTATAGAATCATGGAATAATTTGGGTTGGAAGGGACCTTAAATCCCACCCAGTCTTCAGCCTGGTGGGACCCAGAGCATTTCCTGGGAGAGGGAGCTGTACCTGTGCTGTGGGTGTTGGAGGAGACCCCAGGGGATGCACTGGTGGGCAGTGCTGGGCTGGTCTGCCCTGGCACGGTGGCCAGGCTGACTGTCCCCAGCTGATGGGACTTGTGGACACCCACAGGTAGGGCTGGGTTCCTACCTGTGCACGTCCACCATCAGTCCTGCATCTGGTTGTCAGAGAATCATGGAATTCTTTGGTTTGGAATGGACCTTAAAACCCAACCCTGGTGTTGTCACATCCACAGGCACACCCCTGGGCGAGCAATAATGGAGTTTTATTTGGCATGAACACAACCCTTGGAGGCACCTCTTGGGGTCTCCTCTGATATCCTTGGTCCAAAATCCTGCTCTGAGAGGAGCTGTGTGTTTAGGACAGCCTGGGGAGGCCCCCAGCAGAGCCCCAGGGTGTTGTGTCCCACCAGCCCTCCCACCCTGACAGGGTTCTGGTCACCCTCCGTCCCCCTGGGACATGCAAATCCCACAGGGAATGTTGGATTCCTTCCACCCCAAACAGCCCCATCACCCCCAACACCCCTCCCAATGCTCTGACGAAGGAGAGCTGTGGCTCCCCGTACTGGACTGGGCCCAAAGTCAGTAAAACTAAAATTACAAACATAAAATAACTACTTACTGGCACAGCATGGATGTTTTCACACATCCCCTCCTATTCCACGAGCTTTTCCGAAGACACTAATGTACCAGAATATGCTTGAACATATGGCAGAGTTAACAATTGATCCAGCTTCTGAAGGGGAGAGAACATTTTATTCTGTGTTCTCCTTGTCTGTGTGGGTCATTCAGTGTGTGCCTGGGTCGTGGAGTGAAGTGCAGCCCCTCAGGGGTTTTTCAGTCTCATTTACACCAAGGGATGTCTGTGCCCCACCACCATCCCCATACCTCCTTTAGGTGTCACTTAAACTCCAGAATAATTTTGATTTACAAACCATTGTAACTCCTCGTTGTGGTTTCTCTGCCACAGCTCTTTGCCTGTTGAGCCACGTTGCACCATTGGTTCAACCTTGGGGTTTTTATTGTGTTTTTCTGTGGTTTCTAGGAGAGCTCCCAGTCAGCAAAAAGAGCTCTCCTTTAATTTGCCCCCTCGTGATAAACAACCCTCCTGATTACCTATGATTCCTGCGGTATAATTTTCAGATTACTTGTCTCTCCTGGGTTCTGGTTGTGGAAAGATGCTTCTGGCTTGGCATGACATCATCTGAGCCCCCAAATAATCCCAGCCTTAATTGCCTGCAGGTATAAATTCAGTGTGTTCCACTCTTTAAGACGTGGATTCCTGCAGCTGACAGCGTGGCACAGAAGTGTAGAGAGCCCAGTTCACACTCAAAAAGACAAAGGAGGAGACAGAAAAATAGATGAATAAATGCAAGAGCAAGTCCTGGTGTCTGTAGTTGCTGTAAGAGCAACCTGGGAGAAGTGCTGCTTTTTCTAACTACTTTCCTGGCAGAAACTGTCCCCTCCAGAAGAGAATGGTGTTAATATATATAAATATAACTGGAATAAATTGTACCAGGAAGCAGTTAGCCAAGTTGATGTGCTTGTCCAAAATAAAAGTGCTGTTTAATAAATAACAAGAGCAGCTGGACTGACACTGGCTGCATAACAAGTGTCACTTTTAACTTATGTTAAATGCTTTAGCAGAGTGTTTCCTGGCTTCATTTATTTCTGCTTAGTCAGTGGGGGTTTAATCCTGAGCGGTGCATTTAAATCACTTTGGCCATTCAGCTTCTTCCAGATCAAAAAATACCCCCGTTTAAAAATAATGCACTGGATTGATGGAAATGTAATTGTTGGAGGCCTTGAAGAAATACACAAGTTGGCAACTCTTCCCCAAGCCCTTTGTTGTTTCAGAGTTTAGCAGTTAAGAACAACACAAATACATTTTGTTTGTAGTGGGTCACAGGTTCAAAGAGACTTTGAAAAAATAGACTGGGGATAATTGGGTTATCAGATGCAGACACTGCAGGGAATTGAGCATTATCTCTGCCCAGTGTTGGGACTACTGGGTCACTTCCTTCCCTGGCCAGCTCCCCTCTGTCAGCCCTGACACAGCCCAGATGGTCCAAGGGGGCTTTGCTGGTGGCCACCCCAAAGCTCTCCCTCTCTGCACCCTTCAACAGGTTGATTTTACGAGCCGTGGCCAGGCTAAATAACACCTTGCCTTGCTTTCTGCCCACTCACTCCCCAGTTTGGAACTGCTAGCAGCACCTGGGATCCAGGGGAGCTTCCCTCACCCTCCGCTGCTGTTCCTCATTTCTGTTAGACAACATCTAACCAAGCTATTGACTTGCACTTTGACACTGCCACTGCTACTGGCTTTGATTGCACTGTCAATCTGAAAAAAAAAAGCAACAAAACTCCTTCAAGCCAGCAGGAAAAGCTGTAATTGTTTAACTTTGTTCTGCATAAGCTTTTTCTGCCCAACACTCGCTGCTGTGCTGTGGGTCTGAGAGGAGACTTTGTGTTATATAGAGCCAGGGGAGAGTGCACTAAGAAATTGTAATCAAATCACTATTTTTTTGGGGAGATTTTAAGGGGTTTAAGCATAAGCAGATAAGGTATGCTTATCTAAAAGTGTTCTCAGTTAGTGGTGGCAGGACAATACAGCATTTTAATCAGGAACTTGGGCATATTTGGAAGTTGTCACTTCCTGCTGCATGACTGGAGTTCCTTGGAGTGAGAACACTCCCAGTTTGTGTTGTTTGAAGAAAAGAGCCCTGTCATTAGTGTGTGCAGTCTGTAATTAATGTATTATCAGTGCCCTGTGTAAAGGGGTAGGTGTTGCTCCTTGTGGAATAGGTTCAGCCCTCTGGGGGAAGAACCTTTTCCTGATCTCCAGCCCAAACCTGAAGAGATAAAAATTCACCAATGCACTGAATTTATCTGTGCTCTCACAGTATAGCCAGGGACGTGCTCACAACTGAAGGAAATCATATTGCTGGGGAGTTTTACTGCTCAAATGAAAACCCTGGGAAATCCTGCTGTTTGAATCTTTCACTGTTTGTTTGAAGCAGTACTTTGAATACTTCATTTTCTTGTTTGGAATTGTGTTCAAACAGATGGAAAGAGCGCTTTGAATCAATTAATCTTCGGTATTTCAGCTCAATTCTGAGAATTTATTGGCATCTCCTTGCTTCCTCTCCATACTGGGTGTTTAGTGTGAGCTTGCTGGTTCTGCCTACTCTGTAAATTAGCATTATCCCCCCTATATCTGCTTGTTTCTGAAGAATTATTATACAAAGCCTCATTTTAAGGAGGTCTGACCCCTGCATGATGATTTGTTGTTCATGAATCTACTTTGTGCCAGTTTGTGTGTGCATGTGCAATCAGAAGTGACTTGGAGTGAGTGAGATAATAATCATCTGCTGCTGATATGAAGACTTCCTCTATTCGACTACCATGAATCAGGCTGATTCCAAGTGAATGAGATTTTAATCACCTGTCACTGCCGCCAGCACTTTCTCTATATTTATGATAATTTTTTTTTGTCTTTTTATTGAAATCAGTGTTGACTGAATCGAGTAATCCTGATTAGCAATCTCACTGTATGCAGTCAAGAGTGAAATACATCAGAGCATTATTGGTACGCTGAACATGCTGAAATTGGAAAAAAAAAGGGCAGGCTAAGTGTGCTGGGGTGTTGGCTTGGCTGGAGGTGAGGGCTGGAAGGTGTGAGATCTTTCTAATTGCTCCCCAGGCTGGGAGGGTTTTTTGGGTTGGGGCTGGGGAAGTTGTTCTAAAAACCCCTAAAACTCTTTTAGTTACACCTCTTGAATCTCAACTGCAAGGAGTGAATGAAGTCATCAGGGTGGCATGCATGCATTAGGGTCATTTAGGGCAGCCTTCCCTTTTTTTTTTTTTTTTAATTTTATTTTATTTTTCTAAGTTTTATTTTTCTAAGTTTTGCATATATAAAAACCCAATAAATAAATTGAAACAAGGGGAACAATATAACATCTGTCCCACAGTTTTGCTGAGTGAGTCACAATTATTTAGAGTCAGAGAATGGTGAGGGTTAATTTATCTTTAGTTATTTAGGGTTATCTTTATGTATTAAAGATTATTTCTCTTTCTACGGGTTGATTTTTTTTTATGTACTGTGATTTTGTTACCACGTGGTGGAGGAGCCTTCAGGTCTTTAATGGTGTGTGACATGTGAAAAATAAGTGTTGTGAAAGCCCTTTTTATTCTTAAAAAGTGTTTGACTGATGGCTCCTTAAGTGGCACTGTCAGTTCTGCAGCAGCTTCTGTGTCCCCCCAGTGTCCCCTCCCTGTTGGGATGGGCAGGAGGGGACCCTGCTGGGGTTCAGTGCCAAAAGCAACAGGATGGGAATCTTTGGAAAGCCCAAAAAGGGCAGTGAACCCCCTGTGTCTGGGGGTTCTGAAGGAAAACACAGATGGAAATATCCTGCTGGCTGTAATTCTCCATCTAACTGCGCTGCAATTAGAAATCTCAATATTCAATCCAGCCCTCAAATCATATTTTGCTGCATTACAGAGTTATAGCCAGCCTAAGAAATTACATTTCTAATGGCATGATAAGTGCAGGAGTTTTGGATAGGAAGATTGTGCTCCCTAATGTCTGCCCAGGTCTCTTCCCTCGGTGGGGCTGGAGCCCAGGGTTCTCTGATTATTTCTTCCTTACACTGGGTTTTTTCTGCTTCCTGCTGTTTCTTCCCTTCATTTTGTCCAACTGCATTCTCTCTTTTCTTCTCCTCATTTCTTATTTTTTAAATGCACTTTTAAAAAAGCTCTTACAAAGCACCTGCCAGCCCCTGCTCCATGTGTGACCCCCTTTCACCTTGGCTCTGTCCACACTCCCTCATTCTCCAGCTCTTCTCCTGCCCAGAATTCCTCTGATTCAGTATTTTTCCATCCATTCGCTTCCTCAGCTCTGGATTTTGTTCTCTTTGTTCCACTGTTAACATTGGGGCAGTTTTTTGACTTTCTATCCCCTTGGCCATCTGATGTTTTTTCATTCTCACCTGGTCACCTTCTCCTAAGGACTGATTTCTTTCCTTAGGCCTTGGAATTTTATCTTCTGTGCTGTGCAGACTCTTGTCCTTTTCTTCCTTGCTTTTCACCCAGCTTTGCCTGGGTTTTGTCCCCTTTCCTCCCTTCTGTGTGTGTCCTTGCTCACCCAAAGAGCCTCAGCTCTCAGCCTGCACAATGAATTCCAGCTCTGTCACTGTCCCCTGCCTTGTTTTCCTCTGCTCACACCCACCTCGGGGGCTCTTTGGATTCTCCCTTTCTGAAGGTTTGCTCTGCAGTGAACTAAATGTGAGCAAAAGCCAAGAGCATCTTCAAAAGTTTGGGGTGAGGCCACTGGTGCCACTCCTGTCACTCGTGTCACCCTGCTGCCTTTGAATGCATCATTTTCAAGCCACAGACAAATTCTTCCCCCTTAATCCCAGCTTTATTTCTTTTCCTTCCAGCAAAGGGAGGAATTCTTATCCTGTCAGGCTTGCAGCATCCTCTGCTCTTTATCCTTCTCCCCATTTTGCTCTCCTGCTCAAAAGGCAGCAGGAACTTCAGCTCCCCTCCTGCTCTGACCACAGGAGCCACCGAGGCTCTGCCTGTCCCTGGTGTAGAATACAAATGTTCTCACAGCCTTTGCAGTTTGCTCACCATATTTATCCCTACAAAGTGTTTGCCTTGCCTTTCTCTGCCTGTCAGCTGCTTACAGCCCCATGCAGATCAAGAGAAATCAGCCAAGGCACAAGAGTGGCCTCCTCTTTGTTATTCCCAGGGTGTGAGAAAGGATAATTTGATCTGGAAGCAGAGGTTGGGGATGCCTACCCTGGAGTACAGTTCTGTCTCTGGCCTCTGGGGAAAGAGAAACTGGGAGGGTTTGGTGTTCCATGGACCTGCAGGAAGGGGAGGTCTTGTAGAGCTGCTTCTGGAAGGAAGAGGAATCTTAGAATCCCAGACTGGTTTGGGTAGAAAGCGAACTTAAACTCCACCCAGTGCCACCCCAGCCCTGAGCAGGGACACCTTCCACTGTCCCAGGCTGCTCCCAGCCCCTGTCCAACCTGGCCTTGGGCACTGCCAAGGATGGGACAGCCACAGCTTCTCTGGACAGCCTTGTTCCCAAAAAATCCAAACCACCTGCAGTCCTGCTGTGCTTCCTGCCTGCTCTCCTCCTGTCTTTTTTGCTCCTTCTCCTCTTCCACCTCCATGAATTGCTGGTGTTGCTCATTAGCTCTCCGTCGTAATTATATTTTTGGACATTTTATGTCAGGGTCTGCCTTCACTGGGAGGTCTTTTCAGAGCTCAGACAGTAAAACCCTTATCCTTCCCAACCCTTCTGGTTTTCCCATTACCACATCACTGTTGATGGACACAGCTGTTGCCCCATAATCCTGCAAATGGATTCCAGCATTTTTATCAACCTTTTCACACAAGCAGAGAACCCTGGAATGGTTTGGGATGGGTGGAAGGGACCTTGCAGACCCTGCTGGTCCAGCCACGGCTGGGACACCTTTGCTACCCCAGCTGCTGTCTCTTGTCACCCAGCCCTGTGCCCCCCACCCAGCCACAGCCCCATGGCCCCCCTTGGCACCTGGAATCAGTTGTGTCAGGTTTATATTTGAACTTGTCAATCCTAAAGGCCTTTTCCAACCTAAATGATTCCATGAGTCTGTGATTTTCCTGTATATTTTTCCCGTGTATTTTTCCCTCATTTTCTCCCTTCTCCCTCTGCTGTAACACACCTCACCATGAAGCCTCTGTTGCTTTGGCTTCCTTCAGATATTTCTTGCAGACCCCCCTCTTTTGTCACTGAGCCAACCCAACACCTGTTTTGCTGTTTGCATCCATCAGCAAGAATCAACTTTTTCACCTTTTGCTAATTTTCCTACCATCCCCACACTTCATTATTTCTAAACCAGCCATTGGCTGCACGTCCAATTTACTAAATAATGCATATGGCATTCATGTCCATACTGGCCATGCACTATACATTACCTTTTAATAGCTCTTTATACCTACATTTTTTACTAACTCCTACAAAAAGTAAAACTTCCTCATTTTTAAGGGTTGTTGTGACCCCAGAGAGAATTTCAGGCACTAATGAGCGCTGATAAACCCTACTTCAAACCCAAACCACAAAATTTGGCTGACAAAAGATACACAGAAATTTAAAAATAAATGACTCGATTTCTAAAGGGTTCACACCAGTGGCAGCAGAGCTCCTGCTTTGCTTTCTGGATTTGTGCTGCTGGTGGAGTGCTGGTGACTGGCCCTGAAGGCTGTAACTGGGGCAGATCCCCAGTGTCAAATCAGTTCTAGTTATTTCTGAATTGTCATTAATCTTTTTTCCTTTCCTCATTTACTAATGGGCCTAGTTTCTCTCAGCTGCTTCTCCTTAGCATACAAACAATTACAGGCAAAGAACACCCTTGCAAAGACAAGCATTTCAAATTAAGGGTGCTGTAATAAAGGTAACCCCTGCAAGCTTTGGTTGGGCTCCCTGTGAATACCCGTAAAGATATTGGGTTGTGTTCAATAATCAGAAACAGGATTTTCCCCCACACACAATCCCCACCTCATCCAGCTCTGTTCTGTATTTTCCCCCTCATTGTTCAGTGTGTGGTCCTCCTGCTTTAGTTACTGAGTGTTATATATTCAAGTTTTGCCTCCAAAAAAAAAAAAAAAAATCCACCCAAATTTCTCCCTGAGCTGTCTCACAGAGCTCCTCACCACTGCGGCTCTGCAGAGGGGTCCTGGTCACAGAAACATCCCAGAAATGGGAAATGGAACCACTGGGGAATTAGGAATTAGGCAGGGAAGTCTCTCTGTGGGTGCTGCACAGGAGAAGCTGGGGGCCTGACTTCTCAGAGGACATATGGACATTCTATATAATTATATAATATATATATATTTTTATATATTTATATATAAAACAGTGTGTCTACATCATGTACACAGATGGGCTTTTGCCCTGACCAAACCCCAGCTATCGTTGAATTCAGTTGTAGCCAAATGTACAAATCCTGGAGTGGGGTGAAGCCAGGCCCTGAGAAATGAACCCTGCAGAATTAACCCTCACCTCTCCAACGCTGGTCTGAGCAGAGCTGGCCAGAGAGATTGGCTGAGGGGCAGGGAAGGTGGCCTGCAGAGATTGCTGATTCCTGTAGCCTTTTCCTTTCCAACTCCTGACTTTTCCTTTTCACCATTTTTAGCATTATCAACAAGTTTTGAGAGGGGTGATTGCAAAGAAGCTGTAATTAATCAATCATTTTTCTATGAGGGACGGGCTCCTGACTTATTGTTTTCACAATTTTTAGCATCATCAACAAGTTCTGAGAGGGGTGACAAAGGATCATACTTTATCATACTTAATATTTACTTTGTAATTTGATTACAAAGGATCCATACTTAATCATTCATTTCATTTCTGTGAGGAACGGGCTGGTAAAGAAAATTTTAGCTCCATAATCACAAGATACACAAGAGTGTGTGAAATAAGGCACTCCATGAAACTTTCTACATCCTTAAGAAAAAAAACCCTAGAAATGATTTTCCTGTGCCCATGGGATACCCACAGCATGGAAACATTTAAATGCACTGCAGAGACATTATCAAAGTTAGCTGTGGGCTCCTAATAAAGAAAAGATCCCTGAATTTTACCAGGTCTTTCTTTGTTCATGGCAGGGGAGTGATAAGGCTGGGGAACCTCATATCCTGTCTGAAACATGGAGTGGGAGAGCCCAGTGGGAACACATTCCTCTGCTCTGACTCCCAGGGAAACTCTCCCAGCTAATTAATGAGTTCCTCCCTCGTTTAGGATATATTGAAGGTGCTCTGACACCTTGTTCTTTACTCTGAGTGCTCAGGAAGAACAGGAAAGATGACACGAGGGGTGCCAGACATCCTTTAAAGGAGGCTCAAGGCTGGAAAGTAGTTCTTTTCACAAAGTTGGAAAAGAAGATGGAGAGAAATTGAGCCTGGATTTGGGATAAGAACAACAAAAAAAAAAAGCAGAGAGGGGATGAGGAGAAGCAGAGGGGAGTGGCAGTGAAATTATAATGGATGAAAAGACCAAGAACTGCACAGAAGGAGAACAAGAAATGGTGAATTGGAGTGATTCCCATCCAAAAGGGTCATCTCTTTCCCCCCTCTGCTCAGTGCCCAGGTGACACCAATGTCACACAGTGCCAGCAGCCAGAGAGGAGAAGCAAAAAGAGGGTTTCAAATATTGCGAGCTAACAAGGAAACCATGAATTCTAAAATAGACAGAGGAAAAAAAAAAGGAAAAAAAGCAAGGAAGTTGCTGAAGTTATTAAAAGATAAGATTTATGGGCAAGTTCATTTCAGTTGGTTGGCTCTCCAATCAACTACTGTTGCTAATTGGATTAGTTGCCAAAATAAGCCAAGAATAGAACCTTCTCTTTCCTTATTGTTAAAGCTTTCCAGGGAAAAAGTCCTTGAGGACGAAAATTAAATCTTTATTTCTAACGATTTAAAATTCCCCTCTGTAAAAAGGAAGAACCTTAACACTTGGCTGTTCCTCCCCTCCTGCAGAGCTCCTGCAATCCCACAGTGCCAGGAGAGAGAACATTCTCGCTCCTCTCCAGATCAAGTGGTTTGTGGCAGAGTGCTGTTCCTCTTGATTTTGTCAGTCTTTCTTGTCCTTTCTCGAGGAATTTCCTGGCTGCATTTTCCACAGCTGACTTACGGCTCTCTGGGAACGTAAATACTTCTGACAGAATGGAACAAGCCTAGAGAAAGCCTTAGGTAATTTCAGAGTGCCCCTTAACACGGAGAACCCTCAGCATCCATCCCCCACCATGGATTTTTTTTTTTTTTTTTTCCCCCTGAAGCCAGCACTACTCTTTCCAAAACAGCTTTCTGAGAAGGGAACCTGGCCCTCTTTCATTGCTGGATCAAAGTGCAGATACATAATAACCTGGAAATGAGTTATGTGTGTAATACAGGTTTGTGTGCTCTGTGTCGGATCCTGCTGCCCTGGAAAAAGAGCAGATAATGGAATTATTAATATAATGATTTCCGATATTTATTTCTGTATTTTTTTTTATTATTGTTTTTGTATTAACACATTAACTCAACCTGTAGTAAGTATTCAGACTGCTCTTTGTTGTAGCCTATGGGATATGAACTTTTCTATAAGAAACTCAGCACAGTCCTTATTTTGCAACTGAAATAAGCAGATTATGCTTTTCCTATGGAGCCAGGCTGGCAGAGCTGGGGGTGTTCACCTGGAGAGGAGAAGCTCCAGGGAGAGCTCAGAGCCCCTGGCAGGGCCTGAAGGGGCTCCAGGAGAGCTGGAGAGGGACTGGGGACAAGGGATGGAGGGACAGGACACAGGGAATGGCTCCCACTGAGAAAGGGGAGATTTGGGTGGGATTTGGGGCAGGAATTGTTCCCTGTAGGGTGGGGATGGAATTCCCAGAGCAGCTGGGGCTGCCCCTGGATCCCTGGCAGTGCCCAAGGCCAGGCTGGACATTGGGGCTGGAGCAGCCTGGGACAGTGGGAGGGGTCCCTGCCCATCCGGGGGGGGGCACTGGGTGGGATTTGGGGTCCCTTCCAACCCAAACTCTTCTGGGATTCTCTGCAGCTCTGTTCTACAGCAATTATCACCTCTCATGTCTAAAGGCATGGTTAATTAGTTGAGATTCTACATTCTGGTTTCAGCTTGTGATTTTTATATCAACAAGGAAAAACCTCTGTGACTTAGAGGAGGAGATGTTCTGATGTCCTTTACAAACCTTCACCACAGGTGAAGGGCAGAGGATGAGACTAAAGCATGAAACCACAGCCTGGTGCTGTCCCTGCAGGGGATGGCTTGAGAACTCTGATAATTTGTAGGAATGTGAAATAAGTTCCCAGTCTTGCATTGAGGACAAAATTAGTCCATTTGTTTTGTCCACCGTGGTGCAGAACCTTCTTCCAGGACCAATGATTTCTGTGCTGCTGGTGAATGGTGAACACTGAGCTCTAAGCAAAATGATAAATACCTATAGGTGGTGCATACATTCCATACATTTTCCATCTGTTTTTGTCAAAGCAAACCACATTTCCTGGAAATACCGAGCAAGGAACTCCAAACTGTAAGCAAGCTAGAATAAAGCACCTTTCCAAAGAAGCCTCCTTTAAAGACAGGCCAAGTTTTAATTCTTTTTAATAAAAACATTGGGTTTGATCGATTATTTTGGGCCTCTTTTGAAGCCTGGTGTGAAAAGCCCATCAGAATCTCCCTGTGCAGCCCAGCAATGCCCACCTGGGAGTGCCCCCAGCCTGAACCAGAGCCCGGGGAGGTGGCAGGGATCCATCCCACCGCTCTCCAAGGAATGGGAGATGGAGGAGCTAAAGTTGCAAATTGTATCTCATGGTTGTCATCAAACCATTATCAGCTTCTTCACTGCTGAGTCCTGGAGATAGCGAGAGCCATTTATCCATCCCAGAAATCCTGCCTCGGGTTAGGTGCCAACATTCCCACCTGTTCCCATCTGCTGGATTTCCTCCTCTCTAAGCCCGGCCTTAACAAGAGGTTTGAGTGTTCTGGGTCTGAAATTTTTCATCGCTGAAACTTTTCCTTCACAGAACCTGAACATTTCTGGGTGATGGAAGATTTCACACCCAGCTAAGCAAGAGAGGGAAATACCACGAAGATAATTCATTTGTATTCATCTGAATAGGAATATTTGAATTAATTTAGTGGGATTAGAGTTGTGGAATGTGCTGTGTTGGAAGGGACCCATCAGGATCGTGGTGTCCAGCTCTGTGGGCTTGCACAGGACACCCCAACAATCCCACCCTGTGCCTGAGAGCCTTGTCCTAACCCAAATTTGAAGTTG
This sequence comes from Certhia americana, assembly GCA_018697195.1. Taxonomy (NCBI): domain Eukaryota; kingdom Metazoa; phylum Chordata; class Aves; order Passeriformes; family Certhiidae; genus Certhia; species Certhia americana. The sequence goes on along the minus strand of JAGMWU010000115.1, from coordinate 25,882 downwards.
TTCTCGGAAATCAGAGGCGCTGCAATTCCCCTGGGTGATGCCTTCTGGAGGCTGACCTGGAACAGAGACCAGACAGGGCAAAGGATAAAGTTAGGATTTATTAAAAGTTCTCAATGGGTGCTCTTGGGCTGCACAAGAGTCCAGCCAGACCACACCCAAGATGCCCCAAAGTGGTCACAAAATGGACACCTGGGTCACAAGGTCTCACATTTTTATAAATTCTGGTCCATCAGTATATTAGAATTAATTATCCAATTCCAGCTCCAGGTTGTGGAGCTCCATCCTCCTCGTTTTTCCTTCTCACTTCACCCTTGGTTTCATTCCTGGGCCTGAAAGTTGTCCTTGGTACCAAACCAGAGAAGGAATTGTTTTGTCTGTCTAAACTGCAAAGAGAGCTCAGTAGCACTGAATATGAAACCTAAAACTACTCACCAAAACAGCACAGAGTCTAAAAAATAGAATAGTTAAACCCTAAGGCATCATGGGGAGGTCAGGGACCTTCCTGGGAACTCCTGAGGTGTCTGACTGTGTCTGACAGACAAGATTGCTGCTCATGCCCAACCCAAAACGTGACAGTCGAAGCTGTCGGTTGTTTGCAGGTACAGATTAAAGAACTTGGATGAGTTATCCAGCATGGATCTCCTCAGGTAAAATATCCAATATATTGGATATTAAAGCTGCCTGATGGGGGAATCAACCATCAAATAGTCCAGTTGTGGGCCCTGTGGCTTTTGGTGAAGGAAACCCTTCTGCATCTGCTCAGAGATGACCCAAAAACTCCAACTGAGACCCATTGGCAGCTGAACCTGATCCAGCTGTGTGGAACAAGCTTTATTATTGGAAAAGTTTGGGGAGAAACCCGGAATGTCATGCGGTTCTACTAATATTAGCTTTAGCAACTCACAATTATAATGACTAATTGGAGCCATCACTCATTGCTATTGAGTTCCCAGGTGAAAACTATGGACCAGAACCTCCATTAGCATAAATTAGCATTGGAAAGTCAATTAAGTTACACTGATTTTACACTAGTTTTACTGTCTTTCATAAGGCAGAGAGGAAAAAAAAAAAAGCCCCATTTCAGACTTCAATTACCTTTTTTTTTTTCCCACTCCAAAGCAAATTTTGGTCACATTTCTTCAGAAGTCTCCAAAACCAGACCTGTCTTCACCTGGAATGGAGCCCTGCTGGACAGAGCAGGATTGCTCAGCTATTTCCTTATTCTCAAGGTGATTTGAGTGAGCAGGATTGTTGCTTTTCCTCAGCACAGGATCCAGAGTGCATAAAAGAGATCTTCCCATGAAATATCTCTCCCAAGGATCTTGGTCCCATTCCCATCAAGAAAGGAGAAGATTTTTCTCCTCTCTTCTGGGGAGAACGGGGAGATAAGAAAGGAAAAGGTGAAAATATTCAAGGAGAAGACATTGTTCCCTGATTTAAGGAAAAAAAAAACCATGATAATTTGCATTGTATTTATAAATGAATGTGTGAATAGCTGAATACAGAGCTTGAAAACAGCAATATTTCTCAGTAGCATAAATCTTAGTGGAAATCTGGCAGAAAGGTAAAGAAAAAAAACCCAAAACCCTGCAGGTTGATGGTATAAATTGCAAGCACATGACTCAAAATGTTCTACCCTGGCTTGAAGTTATCAGAGATGTTCAAGTGTGCTCCTGCAGGGAAGAGAGGGATGTGCAGAACACCAGTGGCTTATCAAACCTCTCCTACAGAGCTGCAGAACTAAAATCAGACGAACTACAGGACAGTGAAAATAAGAATTAGTGGCAGACAAACAAACCCAAGAGGTCTGGGAATTTTTGAACAGTCCATAGGCACTGGTTTGTGTTTTCTTCTTAAATTTAGAAAAGTAGTAATTGCAGACGTGGAGCACTCAGGGCTTGGGTTTTTGGTTTGTTTTTTTTTTTTTTTGGTGAAAGATTACCATCCATCTGCAGAGCTGCAGCAGTGTCAGGCTGGCCCTGTGCCACTTCAGGGACTGAACAAGAAGAGAACACCGAGGTCTGTCTCTGACACGGTGAGAAATTCCCCACAGCATCATTTTTCATCGGCAGTGGCACCGAGGATCTGCCCTGGGCCACGGGGAAACGCTTGTGCCAATGCTCAGCCAGAAGATATCAGCTCAATTATTTATTTTTTTTTCCCATCTGAACCTTGTCTTTGTGGTTCAGGTATTTCCATGAATTCTGCAGTTGTGCCAGGTGGTTTCAGGTGGAGGGAGGAGAGGTTTCCACCGAGGCTGGACCAGGGCTGACATTTTGGGCACATTCTGTTCTTTGAGACATTCCTGGGGAGGTCCTGCCCACCTTTTTCCTGTCCTCGAGCACCCCAGGACCAAACACAACTCCAGGATGTGCCCATCCACCTTCCCACTTAGTCTCAGAGTACCTCTAAACTCTCTGCTTTCATTGCAAATTTCTGGGGAGCAGATTTCTTGCCTCCATCGGTGTGAGCCAAGCAACACCTGACTGCAGTGAAATATTCTGGATAAAAATATTTTCCTGGGTATGCCCTCTTGGCTGCCTCAGCAAACATTTTCCTTGATGTCAACGCTCCTCCTGTGGAGCATCTGTGTCCTCCAGGTATCCCCTGACCCCTTGGGGTCAAATCTTTCTAACCAGATCTTCATATTTCTTCCCTCTCAGATTAGATACTACTTTGATTACTGCTGTTAGGAGTTCTGGAGGCACAGTGGGGTCTGTAAATATGGTGGTATCACACGTCTCCCATAACCAAGGAACTGGCATTTATTGAGCTGTTCACAGAATCCCAGAATCCCAGAATCCCAGAATCCCAGAATCCCAGAAGGGTTTGGGTTGGAAGGAACCTTAAAAACCATCCAGTTCCACCTCCAGCCATGAGCAGGGACTCTTCCCACCATCCCAGATTGCTCCAAGCCCTGTCCAGCCTGGCCTGCAAGAGAAAAATCTTTGCTAAGACAAATTTTCCAATGCACTTCAGCCAGGTTTATTTTATCACGGAGAAGATGATTTTTGCAGGTAAGGTCATCAAGAACAGACTCCTAACTTGCTCTTCTGGCTGAGAGAGGATGAACTGGAACCTTTCAACTGCTTTTGGCACACAAGACCCTTCAGACAAAGAGTTAAAGGGAACATGAGGACAACCTTGGGACTGTTTGGAAGCTTTGAGAAGCGAATTACCAAAATTATTTGATGATCTCCATTAGCTGGCAAGCAGAGCTCATGGGCAGGCAGGGAGGTCTCTGGAATGAAGATCACACTGCTGCTTCCACTGGGAGGATGTTGGGAAGTGTGGAGAAGTCCCTGAGCTCCCGGGGTGAGGGCAGGAGGTGAGCACAGAGCCCCAAACCCTACACGCAGCCGGGGCTGAGGGCAAGATGAGCTGTGGGGAATTTCAGAACCTAAGCATTAAAATAAAATAAAATAAAAGCAAAAAATAAAAGCAAAAAAAAAAAAAAAAAAAAAAAAAAGCCCCAAATAGAGCCCATAGATGGTAATGACAATGTTTTGTTATCTTTATGTTGTTTTCTTTGCATGCTTGTTAAAAAGTGGAGTCAGAGTGTCTGAGACGGAGCCCTAACAAGTTCCTTCTAATCAGCCCCGGAATGCTTCTGTCAGGCACAAGAAAAATGCTCAGCTTGAACAAAGCTGCATTTTTCCCCCAAGAAACACATTTGTTTAAAGATTGGCCTGTCAATTTGTGAATCAACATTTCGGCTTTTTGCTCAGACATCATGCTTTTGCTTTTTTTTTTCCCCCAAGAAGGGGAAATAATACAAAGCTGCTATTTGTTGTTTGAAGGAAGTAAACTTCATCAGGTCGACTTAGATGTGTGCTTCAAATGTCACTCAGTACAGCTTTCTTGTAATGAAACGCTGCATACAGATTTCTTCCTTTAGGCTCAAGGGGATTAGACCCAGTAAAAGAAAAATTCAGTCTTCCTTGCTGTGGTGCATCAGAGTGAGAAGTTTAAAATCCACAATTTATTCAAATATTGATATTTCTACTTGTCAGAAGAGAGGTGCCTTGAAATTTCCACTGAGCACTGTTGTCAGAAGAATTGCAAGAAATGTGTCAGATAATTCATAAACGGAGTTCACGACTGTGAAATCAGTTGGGAACAGCAAAAAAAAAAAAAAAAAAAAAATTCTTGTTGATGTAGAATAGGGGCAATATAACAGAAAATAGCACTCACTTTTCCATCATGTCAAGCAAATGCTCAATTTGGGCCAGGTATTTTTTTTTTTTTTTAAACAGCTTGCTGCTTCTGGAGGAGCCCACAATGCATGAAAAATGTGTTGAGTTGGGCTTTGTAGACAAGAGATCCGTTTGTTGGTTTTCCCCTCCCCGTTCCCATCCCACCCAGCCCAGGCTGCGGGGAGGGCCCGGTTCTGCATGTGGTTTACATTACAGCCTTAAAAAGCTGTGAACGACTGGGGTAATGATGTAAAGCGCGAGTGTAAATTCCAAACTGTTGATAGCAGCGAGGGAAGCTGGAGAAATTTTTTTTTTTTTTTTCGTATTTTTTAACCCCCGCCATGTGTTGAAGTCATCTCACCCTTCCCTCCGAGTTTGGGGGAGCGAAGCGCTCTGGGCTGGCCGCATTCCCAGCGCCCCCTAATTAACAAAAACCGCCCTCCTGCTAATAGCAGGCCGCTGTTCTGCACTGATTTGGGGCAGATTTGGGCTCAGCCAGCAGTGATGTCAGGCGGTGATGCTGCCCGGCTGCTTTGTGGCAGGAGCGGCTCTCACAGGGCTCGGCACCACCAGCACCAACTGGGCAGAGAGACAGAGAGAGAAAGAGAGAGAAATCTCCCCGGGAAAACACATCCCTCACTCCTCTCCCTGCTCAGGGGACTGCGGACAGGAGTCCCTCGCATCCCATCTGGGTGGGGGTACCAAACCCGAGGAGGGGGGGGCTGAGCCGTAGCATCCTTGCGAGCGCAGGTTTTGTCACGGGCAGCTCCTTCGAATGTTGCCTGGTTTCCGCGGTGAGCAGCAGAAAGGCGTTTTGCTGCGATTTCAGCACACTTTCAATATAAAATCCTCCGGAAAATGGATAGCTTAGGGAAAGCTTCTGTGAATATTTTAGAAATAGCCTTAATAATACCGGCGTTTTAATGGTATAAACATAGATAGTATAAACACTGTAGCATCTTTTCTGCAGTGATCACTTTCCTTTTTCTTTCTCTCTCTCTCTTTTTTTTAAAAAAAATTTTGTTTAAATTCAGTGCATCCCAACTGTTCCTCTGGCATTACACTTCTATCGAGGAAATTGAGCTAAATATGGCAAAATTTACTTCTCTCATATCCTACTTAAACTCCCAGAATTAAGTGGGTTAATTCAACCTACAGCCTAAATTTGTAGAACACGTTTTTCCACGTGATAGGGTTTTTTTTCTTTTTTTTTTTTTTTCCAGCTGCTTGAGCAACCCTCCCTAAGAACCCCATTGCTAGAAAACCCACCAGATACTTCCCCCCCCTCCACCCCAGTATTTCCAAACTGGTTTATTCCTATTTGTGAAGTGGAAACCGTTCCCTAATCCCCCTTTCATTAGCTCCCTGGATTCTTTGCTCGCTCCAGAGTGGACACTACAAGAGGCTGACATCTTTGGCTCGTTAGAGCATAGATGCCTGCAGAAGCTGACGTTTTCCACGCCTGCTTGCAGCCTATTTTTCCTTTACATCCATTGCTTACTGTCTGCTCGGTGTCTGGGCGAATCTGTCATCTGTGCCAGAGCACAGCCCGCTGCACCACTGACAGTAAGAAGGTAAACGCTTGCTGCCTGAATCCCCCATTAACTTTGTGAAGCGTATTGATTTCTTGTAAAAATAATGATATTGACAGGCTTTCCAGGAGTAATTGTTTCCAGAGCACAAAGGTCAGCGCTGAGAGTGAAGGGTTTTGGAGCCCGGGTACTCCACAGACATTTGTGCAAAGTGCTGGGGGATGGAGGGAAACAAATAGCAACAGTTTGAGACTTTAGAAATTTAAGTACGTTGACAAAACACCTCGTAGGGGGCTGGCAGCATTATTGTACTCATGAGTCATTAATAGCAAACAGCTCGCCTTGGACAACGCCGGGCTTTTGGCACGGGGAGATTTGTAGACAAACAATAGCAATAAAAGTCGCTGCTCCGCCTCGCCGGGAAGGGCTCCTGCTCCCAGCCCTCAGGAGCCAGGCTGGGAGCTCCTCTGCTTCCCCAGCAGCAGCCAGAAAACCCCTCGGAGAAGCTGGGGCAAAGCCGTCTGGTTTCCACGTGTTCATTAACTCGGGGAAGGGAAAGCCAAGCCGTGGGGTTACCATTGGCC
>JAGMWU010000115.1:7070-14570 GCA_018697195.1 Certhia americana | reverse complement strand
GGTTTGGTGGGCTCACCTTGGCCAGTCAGCTTCAGTGAAAGGATTTCCGTGGTGGTCAAGGCTGTACTCTGAGACAACAAGAGTTGTGTTGATGTTGGTGTGTAAAACAATGTGTTTTCAATGCATTTCAATAAATGCAAATAAAGAACTGACGCCAACGTTAAAGTGACCAACTCCTCTTGAAGCAGAGCATCCTGTGTGGAGCTTGGCTTTGAGGCACTGGACACACTCTGTTTTTCTTTACTGACTCCCAACGATGATGTTGAGAGCACACACAATAATAATTTAATTATTTTCTCATTTATTTGACCTGCTGGAATGTCTGTGGTCAGGGTATAAGCAGCTGGACATACAAAAACTCCAGGTAGCTCTGTGGATGGATGGACTGACACCAATTTCTTTCATATGCTCTGAGTTGGCTTCTTCTAAATAGTTCTCAAAAATTTGTGTCACACGTGTTGCCTAGAAATTTACAAAAACAGCCCCAAAATCCCCAAAAAATCATAGTAAAGTGCCATAGCTGATGGTAAATGATAACTGCCCAGCAGTCTCCCAGAATTTCCTTTTATCAGTACCCAGCACCTCATTTCATTCAAGATTATGAGTCAGCAAAGTCACTACTTGTGTTTTCAAGGCCTTCATTTAAATTTCTCAACTTCAACATCAAAAAGATTCTGTTCTTACAAAGGATAGGGATAGTCAAAGGTGGAGAGGACTAAATCAGTCCGGCTAAATATCCTCTGGAACTGGAGCTCTACCGACAGGATTAGCATCAAACAACAAAAGTGGATGTTTTATACTCGGGGTAATTCATGGCGGGAGAAAAGCCAATATTGAATTTAAATGCTAGAATGAGATTTTTTTTTTTTTTTTTTTTTTTCTGGTGGCTGTTCCTGACTCGCAGGTACTGGGCTGGAGGGCAGGGCAGTGCCTTCTCTTCAGAGCTGTCCTGCTGGGAGCCAGGCAATCTGCCTCCTGCCCTGCTCTCCCATCCATCACCTGCAGGGATCATGGAGCAGGGAGTCACAGGCAATGAGAGACAGAAGCACAACAGGCAGAGAAGGACCAAAACTGTTTTTCTGACTCAGAGCTCACGTATCAGGGACACATTGTGCTGCTTGCTGGAACCGAAATCACAATTTCTTGATATTTAATTTTCTTTGGCTTTTAGCAGATAGTTGTGGAAAGCCCTGACGCTGCGAGTCTCTTATGGCTAAATTATGTGTTCAGAGTTAGCTGGAGTATAGATTTAGTCCTGCTGCTGTTGCTCAGAGTCCATTGTAAGATAATTTGTCCCACTCAATTAGACTAAGTTGTCATGTGAGAAGTGCTGAGCTGAGAGCCCGGCGGCACCAAAGTTCCCTCACTCACAAAGGGCTGGAGCCTCACAGCCTCCAGTTATAGCTGGGCTGGGCATCCTCGGAGCTCTGGGGTGGGGAGATCTCTTTTCCTCGGTGTTCCAGAGAGGAAGCTGGATGCTGGCAGCCAACGACATCTCTACCTTCCGATTTTAGGAGCAGGAAATCACCTGGAGAGGTTGTGAGTTCAATCTCTCTATGGGCTATTTGCTTCGGAGCTGGACTCGAGGATCCTTGTGGGTCACTTCCAGCTCAGAAGAATCTGTGTGTCTGTGAAATATGTCAAGGAACATGAGGTGGGAAGTCAAACACTGACTTTTTCAGCCTTAAACTTGTCTGTTGTAACCTGAATTTTACCCCCTTTATGGATACAAGATCTGATCAGTCTTTATCTGGGTGATGATTCCTGGTGTCCAGGAGCCTTTCTACAGCTGATGACCAGCACGGATATTTTTCAAGGTGCTAATTAGGATTGTTTAGTGAAGACTTGCCTTCACCTCTTTCTGTTCATTTACTGCTGAAGTTAGGGAATATTTGGTGTCTGAGGGAGGAGGAAGGAAGGATTCAGCCCTCCACTTGGCTCCTGCTGATTAGTCTCACACAGAATTTCTCAGTCTATTCCTGTCACATATTTTCTGTGTCATCCTGGACGTGTCACAGGCAGTTTTCCAGCGTGGCAGAATCCTTCCCTGCCTAGTTCCACGTGCAAGGACCACCTGGAGTTTTAATTGTGGGAGTTTTAATTGCTGAGCACTCACCTGGACTCTGCTGTGGGCAGGCCCGTGCTATGAAACACTTCTGCTAGTGCAGGGGAACTGGGAGAGGGGACGGAGGGAAACCTGGCAAAACACAAAACACAAGCCAGAAAAGGCTTTAAAGACAAGCTGGAGTGCAGAATAAGCTGAGCTGTTGGTGGAGGAGTGCAGACCTGGCCCAGGAGGCTCCGTGCTTGGGTGGGGGTCAATCCCAAATCCCAGTGGGATGCTCAGAAGGATCCCCAGCCCAGCAGGGCTGGTTTCAGCCTCTCTGTGCTCCACCCCAGCTGACACAGAGCTGATTTCACCTCTTGGAAGGGCAGCGCTGTTAATTCTGAAATGCTTCAATGTGATGGGCAAAGTGTCTGTGAGGAGGTTGGTAAGACATTGACTTAATAAATTGCAAGGTTAGGAAGATGTGCCCTGTGGAAGTCCTGGCGCTCCATATTTTTCAGGAGATATAAATGTGTGAGGTAATGTTAATCATCATTCTCCATCCTGGACACGCAGCAGGACAGCTCTTCTGCATATGAGAAAGTGATAAAATAGGATCATATCATTTAATACTTATAAATCAATACTCTGTGGAGCTTCTGCGAGCATTTGTTACCTTGTGGGCAGTTGAGAGAGAATTTCGTTTATGTAAAGCCTTTAATTTGCAGGTATACATTATTGGAAGGAGCAATGAAAAACCTGTATTTATTTTGGGACTTTTACAAATTGATGTGCAATTCCATTTCGAACGAGAGCACAGATCAATGATTTTATCCTCCAACCACTATAATCATAATTCGCCAGTTGTTTAGTCGGAGGGAGTTTATAAATTCAAAAAAAAAAAAAAATTATAATCATTACACCACCACCAAGACTGATTAATTAATTAGGCCTCGCTGCAATATTTAGATGTACCAACTTTCAAAGTGTCCAGGACGAAGCTAAATGACTTGGCTGTTGTTCTGGCGTGGCATTTATGGTAATTTGTCAAGCCTATATGCAGTAATGGATTGACTCATCTGACGAAGGCTATAATTGCAGCTGTTAGGTAGGGCCTTCTTTATCTCAGCCTGTCTCAGCCCCCATTCCTGCATGATTTCTTGCTGTGCCAAAGCCATGTGTGTCTTGTTTTGTTTTAATACATTACTGACCCAGGGTCTCAGGTTACTGGGGTTCCTGTCATACATTTAGTTCCACTCTCATAAAGCGCCGCGCAAAAAATGCTGGAACAAGGTAACAATCATTGCCCAATGTACTAAGTATAAATGTCAGAGTGTAAAACTTGACTGCAGGAGAAGGGTGGAGGGGGAGATAATAATTGAAAATAGGGCACTCTGAGCTCTAGCAGCGAGGCTGTGAGTTACAAGGGCCACTATGGCACTGTGCAATACGCCTGTTATTATCTTGTTTATCATTAAAAGATTGATATCAGCCATCTGTTTATTACATATACTGTGCTATATCATCAGGTTTTGTTCCAGTGGCTAAAAACGCCCTTGCAGACATTACCAGGTTGTGTTCTCTGCCATAAAGCACCTCCCCACCATGGCACGGGAGCAGAAATTTCATGGAACAAAGCTTTTGTTTAGTTCTTTAGTACTTTTGAACTCTCTTCTTCTTGTTCTGTGATTCTTTCTTTACCTTGACAGGCCACTTACTCACTTGGAAAAGTGTCTGAGTGTGACAACAGATGTTTCACAAACTTATCTTTTAATAACTTACATAATTGAAGAAGTTAACAGGTTGTTCACTTAATAGGGATCATTTATACAGGATTTTTTTAATAACTTGCTGGAAGGGGGAAAAAAACACTCTTGGCTAATATGAAGCATATTTTGCATTTATTATGGGAAAAAAATTTCAGGTAGGAGGTGAGGAGACAATTTGGGAATTTTCGTTAGCTGAAAAACTGCATATTAAACATGAATTGTGATTTTCCATCTGGCCCTACTGGTTAGGAAGCTGCAGTTGGGCATGATCTTCACTGTCAATCAAGAGTCCCCAACTGCGAGATGCAAACCTCATGACGAAGCCCACCCCAACTCATTAAACCAAAGCAAACTGTATGAAGTGCGCCGCTGTGTGATTTTAATATTTGGTGCATGTGACAGGATCATTTTAGTGATTTGCAGGATTTATCTCCTCTTAAAAGTACTGCCTAAGGCTACTCTAATTGGTAGGAAAGCAAATTCCCCCTTCTCCTCCTGTCACTCTTTGTTTTATTTACTGAGAACTGCCGAAACCTATTTACACAATAATGAGGATAAATCACCGTGATGCTTTCAACACAAAGAGAAATGTTGCGCGAGTTGAAAGCCGTACAATTAAAACTAAATTCAAAATATTTCTGAGGTAGTGCCTACAGTTAGAGGTAGTGAAATAAAATTAAGACAAACGATAGGAGCAGACGCTGCCGATAGACGGCTGAAATCGAAATTCTCGAGGCATCTTTTATGACGGACAATTTCATTCAAGATTGCAATTAAGTAAATGCTTGTAAGATGCTGACAGTAGCCCAGATGTTCCTCCTCAATACGTGCAAGGCTCTTCTGTTTTTCGCATGGATGTGAAGCTCAGCTGCTCCCGCCACCGTTGTCCTCTCCACGGGGCTCCCAGCAGCAGCTTGTGCACCCCACCAGGGTGGTGATGCCCCAAGCTGGGAGGACACTCCTCCGTGTGGCTGTGAGGTTGAACCTCATCCACTCTTGGATCCTGGAGAAGTTACTTGAGAGGAGACAGAATCTCCAAGCTGAGAACCACCCAGGGCCAACATCAAAGTGAATGCTGAGAATGCAACACCTGAAGCTGGCGGCCACCGTGCTCCTGAGGATCTCAGGAACTGAGATCTTCCAGATCCTGAGTTCTCAGGAACTGGACTGAGATGTTCCAGATGAGGATTTCCCCTGACTGGATTTCATGGAGGAGAACAAACTGCTGGGGTTGTTCCAATGGAGTGAATGATGAACCCTGACTCTGCGATGCTCTCTTGAAGACTCCCACTGGAAGAAGTGGATCTGTGGACACCAGCTCACACTGGACTGCTCTGACCCTGCTGCATTTTATAGAGAAACAGGACGGTCCTGAAGTGTTTACAAAGCTCACTTTGGGGGTTGGAACCAGATGATCTTCAAGGCCCCCTTCCAACCCAGGCCATTCTGTGATTTTATGTGTCACTACCATGAGGTGCTTTTATTTTTTTTTACAAATAACAATTAAAAATTAAAATCAGATACGCATGTGGAGAAAATCTTTAGTCGCTGCTGATTTTTAGCCCATATTGTAACTAGCAGATCTAAGGCAAAACCAACTTGTATTTATGAGGGCAAGTGACAGGAATGAAACCCTTTTTTTTACAGCTTATGCTTCGTCTGCTCTTTAATTTGCCCTGCCCAAGCCCCCGGGCCTCAAATTAAACCATATCATTGAAACCAAGAAAACACCATATGCACCATGAAGGGAAAATCACAGCTTTTCAGGACAGCCTTGCTGCTTTTACAGGGCACACGGGCAAGTTGCTGTTGCTCGGTGGCACTGGTAGATGTGGCAAAGCAACAGGATAATGCCAAACCGTTGTGCCAAAATGGCACCAAGAATTCACTGGTGTTGGCACCGCTCTGGTTTTACCCACGGCTGCTGCCGAGCTCCTGCAGAGAACAGAGATCTGCCTTGCTGTTAAGTGCAGTGTAAGATACCAATAAGAGTAAGAATGAATAATTGAAGATGTACCTCTTATTAGAACACAGGTTTCACGTTATCTGTAAACGGACCTTCGTTCTCCCCGAGACGAATGGGAAATAAATTCTTTTCGCAGAAGACTCGCAAGGCATTTTTCACCAGTGCTGCAATAAAATACTTAAATAACCCGACAAAATTATGACATCAAAGTAAAAACTTATAAAATATTAAGGTCTGAAATGACCTTTTGCAAAAGCATGGGCAAATCCGTCGATACCAGTGGAGTTACTTCTATTTATGTTGTCAGGTGCTCATTGCATCTGTGTAAAATTTGAATAATTGGCTCTTGGGTTTAGATCCCACATGATGTGATGGCAGAGGCAAAAATTCCATGGATGCTGATGGTATAGGATCGGACCTCTCTGCAGCACGGGGCACAGAGCTTGGCCAAGTTATGTTGAGCGTGGAGAAACGCAGGGATGTGGTCAGAGATGTGCTGATCCATCAGGCCTGTGGGCAACCACCAGTCCTGTGGGCAACCACCAGCCCTGAGAGGTGCTGCCACAGGGAGCTGGCTGGGTAAACCCATGTCCACAGGAAAAGGGATGGTCAGATCCACATCCACAGGGAGCTGGCTGGTGGTTCCATGGCCACACGCATTTCCAGACTCCTTCCCAGCAGATCCCAAATGCCTCATCCAACCAAACTCCTCGGTGTGCTGGAGAGGTGACAGCACCCTGACCACTGGAACAGCCACACTGGGCGTCCCTGGGAAGCTGTACTGGTTATACTGGTTGTTCCTGCAGAACAATGTCCCCAGTTGGGCCCTGCCTGTCTCATCCCCTGGCCAAGGTCGATGAGTCATTTTAAATCTTATTTTGACTCCTTCCCTCCTGCCCCCAGATTGCAGGCAGGGTTTTGTACACTTATTTCTTTGTGTCCTTCTGCAGCTGGTGCAGTCGCTTCCAGACATCAGGATTAAAATTTAGTTTCCTGGTTGCTTAATTGGGAAGTGGCAATCCATCCATTTCCATTTGCCCTCTTATTTCCACACATGTCATTTATCTGCAAAAAACTGAGGCTGAAGTAAACGTGGGGGAAAATGGTAGAGCTCAAATCTACTCTGTAATCTCTTTAAATAATATTTCAACAGTAGGTTTCTTTCAATTTCACTATTCTAGAACTGATCTTAAATTACCAGTCCTAATGCCTAATACTTCTAAATGCTTTTTAAGCAGAATTTTGCCTGCAGAGGACTTACGGTTCTAGCCCCTAAATTTATGAAAATATACTTCAAAAGCACTGTACTTTTCTCTACACAGTGCATCTTGACAGTTTCGGTGATGACTGCTCAGTTATACTGAAAAAAATTCAGATAAGCAGATTTTAGCACATTTACCATGTCTTTTAACTTCATCTGACACTGTTTGGATGGAGGATGAGAGAAGTATATTTTTATATCCCATGGGAGTTACTTTATGATGACTCCTTCAAGGTGAATATTGGCATTTATTTAGCCTGAGCAGAAAATAAAAAAGAACATATAGGAGCATGAATGTAGAAACACCAGAGTCAGCAAAGAGTCATTTATTTTGTTGCTTTGAATTGCTATACCTCAAACATAGCTAAATCTAAGTTAATTTAAAGTTTCTCCTGAGAAATTCATATCAAATTAAAGTGTTTCTCTACAGTGATGACAAGAGCAGGGAATACATCTG